>KI425047.1:1083-11304 GCA_000473375.1 Anopheles culicifacies | reverse complement strand
GTTTTAAGATTCATCCAAATTCTTGAACTTGATCTTTGGATTACATCTTTCCAACATTCCAGAAAATGGCCAGAATCTGCATACTGTGGATTGAGCTGAAGTGGTCAGTTGTTACGATTCATTAGAACAATGCTAGGGCCTCACACATCTGTAATGTCTAGCCAGTAACTCAGGGAGCTTGAGAGGCTATGAAGTTTTAATGTACAACATTTTAGTCCAGATCAAGCACAGAGTTTCTACTTCTTCGATGGCTCTACAAACCTGGAAAAGTCTTCGCCAGCGCTTTCGGGCTTCTGTGGCTTGAAATTACTCGCAACAGAATCAGTCTAGCTTACCACGGCCCTAATTGGATTCGAACCTTATTGTTCCCCCTTCGAAGACTGGCGCCGCTATCTCCTTGGCTACCGAGCCGCTCCAAGCACAGAGCAATTACAACCTAATTCTTGGGCAATTATGTGAAAATAGTACATAAGATGGTGATTAAAGGTACCACTAAGCTACCTATTGAATGGCAACTTAGTCTACCATGAACCGATTTATCGGGACTGATTCAGGTTTAATAAAGATATGGATTGCTAAACGATGGACTTGAATTTCATTCCATTTAGGATCTCCTAGGAATATTGTCTTCTGCTGAACAGCACATATTCTCTAATACTGGAGTTCTAATACATTGCGAATTCACAGATACTGGAATTGAAGTACGAATTTCCGGCATTCCTCTTACTGTTTGGGTCTGTTGTACTCCTCACAAGAGCTCAAGCTCATATAAAGTAATATAAAAGACTCGATGGAATACAACAAATGCCATGCATGAGTTTAATGTTCCAAAAGGGGAAGAACAGCTTTAGGCTTTAGCTCTTAATTTTATGTGGGTCGTGAACCCTTTCAATTGTAACCGTTAAATTGATAGTCGTAAAAACAGATCGCTCGTGTCAACAGTAACAATTTTAACAAATACAATCGATCCGTATCAACATTTTGCTAATTAAAACAGGGCTCACACTGAACCTAGTGGCATATTTATTTGGCTGTTTAAAGTTTGCACTGCAGCACAAATAATTCGACACGCTATAAATATTAATTGAAATTAGCTTTCCCCCCACGGTACCATCCCAATCTGATCCAACGAAATGCGGCAGAAAAATTGCACTCGGCAATGCAGACACAAAATGGTGTGTGTAACAGAAAAGCAAATCCAACCCATCAATACATCAGCCCAGCTGCCGCAAAAACGTACCGCGGCAGCGTGGGAAGGTGCCAGCGGTTTTAATGAGCGAAACCATTATAATTTACGAGCGATTTGCAGTGCCACTGGTGGTGTACATACATTGTTGCAATTGTTGCATCGCCTCCTCCCTCCTGCCACCCACCAAAAAACGCCCAATTGTCAACTTACGAGCGCATTTACGTTTCACACGTGTTCCGGGTTGGATGATGAGATTAAGCAGAGGTGTTCGAAAATGGCAAACAAATGGCGTCACTGCAGCAGCACATTGCTGCGGACACCGTCAACAGCATATGTGGGACAGATCGCCGGAAGTACCACCCCGGGGAATAGTGTGTTACCCAAATTGACGGTTTAGTCTAGGGCACATATGTGTGCACACAGAAAAGGGGATTTTTTCCAGCACCACTTTCACTGATGTGAATTCGGAATGGAGTCATGCGTGTCTTACTCCACAGTATTGGCTTGTCGAAAGAATTCGAAACACCGCGAACTCAAGAAGGCATAAAATTCCATGACATTGTAGTTTTCTATTATGAATATTGTTCTTGTTCCCCGGCAGCATATGCCGAAGCGCTCTCCGGCACGGTCGGTGGTTGACAGATACGTCATGTGACACGCTCAGCATTCGTCATGCTGCGTAGGAATAGTGAAGTATGAGAGGACCAAACCCAAGATACGGGTGTTCGGCACTACGGTTGTGCCCAGCAACCGAAAAACCTCATGGCGAGAAGCGCACAGGCGGAGTAAAATTTCAAGAACGAACATGACCAACCAAGCCAGGAGAGAAAAAATGTATAAATGTACAATAAACCAGGAACAATCCTCCCAGACTCACAGTGGGAGATCTCGTCGATTGTCGGAGTCGGCGAGCTGAAGGTTCCCAACCGTAGAATTTATTGCCCTTCCCAAAAGTGCCGTGCTCGAGCAACAATCGACCGTCCGGGGTTCTTAACACGGTGCCACTCGTATCGCTAGACGAGCTCTTCTTAACTGCTGCTGCTGCTGAACCATGAATAGTCTCCACTGTTTGGGAATTAATTGGTTTTCGGAAATTGTGCGAGATACAATTTATGAACGATTTCCTTCTGAGCGGAACAATGTGCGCGTCTGTTCGGGGCATCGTTCGAAATGGTACGGATTTACGCGGCCAAATTTTTTCTGTTCCGTTCCTTCCATCCTATTAATGTGCCAGCAACAATACAGCATGAATTTAATGGGAGTTCTCGTAATGATGACAATGCTGTCTGAGCTCGAAGCAGCATAATTTAGGTTCAGTAAAATGTGAAGCTGCCGTCTTAGATAAGAGAGGACACGATTGAAGGGGTTGTGAAATGTGATATGCTGTCCACACCGGGGCTAGAACGCCGGTATGACCCCTTTCCTGAGCGCTTGACCAAACGACGAGCATTCACAAATAGGCAAAACAAAAATACCTTCCCAGCCGACTAATGCTCACGGAGGGGGAAAGCCAAAATCAAATGAAAAAAAAAAGACCAAATATCCGCAACCGCTGCTTCCACTGCAACGGCCTGCCTGCAGTGTTTTATCCTAATCGCGGACGAGGGGCCTGTAATAGCGGACCGTAAAAGGGAAATTCAAAAGATAACAATAACAACACAGGCCTTTTGCGGGGAAGCCCTCGGGGGGTGCTGAGATGCACGGAGTAATAGTTCCAGCCGACCGACTGCTTGAGAACCTTAAAGCACCTCGAGCGATTTGTTAATGAAAATAAATACCACTTGGGATTTTGTGCACGGCGAGAATGGAGAGTGAGCCCAGGGAGACGAGCTAAAGCCGAAAAACGCACAACCATTATGTGCATCATGTACGGACCACAGTGCTGTTAGATAAGCTGCTTGAGATTAGCGAAGACGAGAAAGATACCCTTCGCACCTTTTCCTTTTTTGCGTTGTAGGATAAAGGTAGAAGCTACAGGAGATACAGTGAAGGGATGCGGAATTGAGCCAAGACATGCTGGACAGCGGGATTGCGAGAGAGGGCCCCCAGACCGGCGACGTATAAACAACATATCTTTCGGGGCATGTTTTTGTAAATTTGTACCCGTCGTTTCGATATCGGTTGATTGATTTCTGGCACACCAAGGAATCGATTCGTTCGAGGTTTCCCTTACTTCATATCACACGCAAAGATGATCCCCTGTTTGGTGCGTCCCATTTATCGATCGATTGTAAAGAAGGCACACTGCTTTTGGGTTTGATTTATGCTACACGATTGCTTGCGGGAATGTACGTTTGCTGCACGCCGATTTGGGAAGGATGTTCTGATGATCCGATGTTATCTACTCTCCGGGACGTTGATGAAAAGTATTGCCCAGTTTTGAATGGTTCCAGAGTTCGGGGTTTTTTTTTGTAAAGTAGCTCTATCAAATTGCATCGACAATGTACAACGAGATCCAATCGTGAGATAAGAGAATGCTCTTCAAAAGTCAGGAAACATCAGGAAGTCTTGAACATTAGAACTCCTGTATAGGCCAATATCATAAGGATTTATACATTTTTATACGACATCATTATTAAGATAAATCTTACGGATCTTTCGTAAAAATTCGCACTTCAGTTTCTAGACCAGCTCCACATATTCTCAAAGGGATTTAGGGGAGAGTTCTTAAAGATTTCTAGTGCTCTGGGTTATGTCTTATTCATGAACAAGTTAGCCGTTAATCATCTTCTCAAAATATTTTTTCCAAAATTTGGATCATTCGTCAAAATTCCAGGAAGACATCTGAAATAGGATAATGGGAACTCATCGGAGAATTACTGAAGAATTTTAGTTTTCTGGTTTATATCTTATTTAAAATAAATGAGTCGTTATTACTATTCTTGTGCATCATCTTCTTGTAATAACCCAACTCCAAAATTAGGATCTTTCGTGAAAATTCCAGGGAGTCATCTGCAATAGCTCTTCATGTTCTCATAGAAATACATAGACGAGATCTTCGATAGTTTTGGTGCTCTGGTAAAGATGATATTTAAAATAAGTGAATCGTTACTCCTATATTTGCAAAAGATATTCTCATAATTATTATAACTCCCTGGAGCGGCTCGTTGGCTGAGAAGATAGCAGAGCCGGTCTTCGAACGGGCAGGACCGAGGATCGCATTCCATTTGGGGGCGTTTCTCCCATACAACAACACTGGCTATTCTGTTGCGCATAATATCAAGTCACAGAAGCCAAGAATGTCTGGCCAAGACCTCTCCAGATTAGTAGAACCTTAGAAGAAGGAGAAAATAAAGAACTATTCAACTAAAAAACTTTGATCTTCCATACAAATTCCACCAGATCATCATGTAGTCACGGGGACTTATCTGAGATTCTTTCAAGAGTTCCAGCTTTTGGTTTAAAAGCTCATGATCGCGGATTTATTGTCTCCAAGGACTTGTACTGCATGTTTTTCTGGAGGAACTCTTAATGGAGAAGCGATCACTTCATTTTTCCAATAAATGATTCTTCTAACTATTTAAAAGGTTCTTATTTCATGCGAAAAATTGGAGTTCGAAGAATATTAAATGAAACTCTCGATCAACGGACGATTTCTTTAGAGCTTTACCACGATCACCATCAGTCAAGAAGCGAAGGACACGGTCTCAGACTCCGATCCCTGTGCGTAGGGAATCCATTATCAGCCAGACACGAATGTCACCTTCATCCATCATGGTTAAACTATTCCAATGTTTGCCTCCATCTGACCGGCTGACCTTCATTCCATCCATCAGGACAACAGTGACGGATCATCGGCAGCGCCATACTTCTCTTCTTCCTCCCCATCTCCATTACCTGGTCCGTAAGTAGTAGAATTATCCTTTTCTACCGACAAGCGACAGACGGCTTAAGCTGGTCGGTTGGTTTTTGTCACGAACGCAAAACCCGGGTCGGATTTTAATGATCGTCGATCAACGCTTCCACAATGTGCTGCTCATTAATTATTCTTTTCGACGCGTTAAGCTGCATCGAGTGAGAGAGAAGAACAGGCACGAAGGTTCCAGCCATGGTTGTGACGGCCGTTTTCCGTTCAGATTAGGGCATGACAGTTTATACCGTGCGGGATAAAAAGTGCGATTGAAAGAAAACAGGCTTTTCTACGGTGGAAGGAAAAGGTTTTCAAACATTGTGCAAAAGCAAACGGTACAATGAGCGCGAAACACCATGGGATACCACCGGGCTAAGCTGTAGATTGTTATCGGGGTAGAATTTCCACCCCGGGGAAATGTGTATAGATTTATTGAAATCAAATATGTCGCATCGGTCCGTTGCCGAGAGCGGACGTGCCGTTTGTGCTGTGCCCGTAAGTAGATTGTGTTCCCCCGAAACGGATCATTTTATCTACGACAAAAGGGCCTTGATTTTGTGTTATTATGCATATATATACATTTTTTGCATCACCGAAACGGAACGGAACATAATTGAAGACACGACCGTGCCGTTTGTCGAATAAAAATGTCTAATGAAGAACGCTTCTATTTCCATCACGGTATCACGTTTTTTGGGGGTAAATGGCAAACCATACCCCACCATAACACAATGGGTTGTTTCTTTTTGCGTGTTTGTGTGCTCGCCCGGGGTCTCAAAAAAAAGGGCGACCTTAAGGGTTTCTTGCGATTGTGATGCGAGAAATGGTCGTTAAAGATTGCGCACCGGGAACAGAGCGCGGAATCGGAAGCGCCACCGGTTCCCGCTCGCAGCGTGAAACGTGTGCCCGCAGCCAGATGATGCGAAACAAAGCATTCCGCGAAACAATGCGCGATTGGGGCCTTTTGGGAGGTTTCGCGAACATTAAGGAACCCGAACAGCAACTCGGAGAAGACGATACTCGACCCTTTCCCTTCATACAGTCGGGATCGTTCGGTGTGGGAAAAATGAGCGCACAAAAACGAATGCCTTTCGGAACGAATTATACGTTGTTGTAACAACTGCTGCTGGTTTGAGTTTCTTTGCGAAAGTTTGAAGAATCAAGGACGGAGGAATAGACAGTTGACCGAAGGGGGTTTGATCTGAGAGGCGACGTAGGGACGTATTATTTTTGATTGATTTCAATTATTCAATCACAACAATAGAGCACATCACAAAGGGTGGTGATGGGCAGGCATTCAAACCATCTCCGACGGTCGTCGCATGAATCTTCTAGAGAGAGAGAACAGTCGGTGGCACATTATAACAATGTAGAACTGGCACTGGTGCTTTTGTTTGGGATCGTACTGGCAAACTCAATCATTCTGCACAATTGCCATTTAGAGCGAAAGTGCACCTCACCCGGACGACAAAATGGGCGATTGATCTAATTTTGACCCCAAAATTATGAACTGTGAGAAAGTTGTTGTCGCCGAGAGAGTGGCGTGTGAATAAGAATTGAGGAACATTTATCGTAACTCAAGGTAAAGGAGCTTGAAGTCTTCCTTAATCTCTACTGCGACATTCAAGGTTTAATGTTACTTTAATTCCAAACCCAACATCAAACAAGCAAAACGTAGAATGGGTGTGTTTGAAGTACATTTCGGAAGCGTAACCGATATCATCCACACAATGGCTCGCACATGTGGACGATTGGGCCGAATTGACAGCACA
Source organism: Anopheles culicifacies (assembly GCA_000473375.1). Classification (NCBI taxonomy): domain Eukaryota; kingdom Metazoa; phylum Arthropoda; class Insecta; order Diptera; family Culicidae; genus Anopheles; species Anopheles culicifacies. The sequence goes on along the minus strand of KI425047.1, from coordinate 4,493 downwards.
AGTGACAGCGAAACGTTTGCCATTCTCCATCGTCACTAACTCGATTGCCTGAATCCGGCTCCCGGCCTGTGTGTTACCGCAACCTTTCGCCGTGTGGTACGGTGGCCAGTAGGTCATATTAGTATTCCGTAACCGAACACCCGAGTTATCGCCAAATGGCCAAGGCGAGTCGTGCCGTTAGTCGTCAACATCGCCTGTAAGCATCGTCATCATCATCAGCAGCAGCAGCAGTGGGTCGTTTGTGATCTGTGTCTGGTTCTAGGGTTGGTTGGGGTTGTGCGGTCGTGCTCGTTTAGCATATAATACACAACATGTTACATTGTTCGCAAATTAATGGCACACTGTTTTTCTGCCGGGTTCTGTACTGCGCAGTTGGAAACGTACACGATGCCCAGAGGTCCCATCACCAAACGAGCATGCTGCGGAACTGCTGTTGGAGTACGGAACAGTTGCCCATGTGCCCGTTCAATCTCGAACTCAAATGAATCGTTTCCGGGGATGGGTACCGGCATGTGTGTTGCCAACTCAGCACGTCTGTGTGTCTGTGTGTGTGCGAGAGTATGTTGAATTTCCTTCTGAAAAGGGAACGATTGCTGTTGGATCTGCTTTATGTAGCTTTTGTAGAACACCCGGAGTTTTTATTAAAATTCGTCGAGGGATATTAATTACTCACTGTTCAAGACTGTTTAAAATTAATGTAGTTGTCTTATGAAATAAAATTCTAAATAAATATTAAAATTTTCTTGGATAATATTGAATGAAGTGCACTAACGAGGCTTTAAGGTTATAAATAATATTATTAGTTCAAACAAAGAGTCTGGAGCATTATATAAATACATCTCTTCCCAAAGAATTAAAGACAAACCTCTATTCTTCTTATTCGATATTGGAGTTAAATTGCCGTACATTTAGACAGCCTTTCAGTAAAATAGCTCAAGAATGAGATCATTATTATTGCTTTGTCATTTTATTACCATTTTCTTGAGAACATGCAAACGTTTTATATGAAATGAGCTTCAAAACAATCCAATAGTTTGTGGTTCATGTATTTTGTAGCCTGACTTATTTTGTATTTTGAGATGACTTAGAGACAGTGGCGGATCAAGGTGGTTGGGGGCCCCGAGCGGAATGGCTGGGAAGGCTCTTGTATGGTTGACTCGCTTCGCAAATTCTGGCAGCGTGGGGCGTTGACTTTGGCCCATATATTTGCCATACATAGGCCGAGGCCCCTGCGTGAGTGTATGTTCCCAATTGCTCTCTCTGCGAGGACTTCGGAGCCAGGTCCGTGTTGGCGGGGGGGCGTTTCAAACTACATTATTTCCTGTTCTTCGAGAGCGCTATCAGCATTTCCCTCATCGGCGAGGCCCTCTTAACCAGCGAGGCCCCCTCAATCAGCGAGGCCCTCTTAACCGGCGATGTCCTCTTACCGACGAGGCCCCAAGCGGCCGCTCCCTCCGCTCCTAGGTTGATCCGCCACTGCTTAGGGAGACTAATATCTCATATGAGTGCCTATAGTTCTTGAATTCCAACCAAGTAATAGGAGTTTGGAACATTTAGAGGATAACTCCAATAGCGGCATACGGCAGGACTACGGATTGAATCTTATCCGGACTCTTTGTTGTATCAGTAAATCTAGCAAGCTAATATACGGCCGGCATAACCAAATAGTGAGTCAAAGTAAGAAGAGGTCCCATTTATCCAAAATTATCATCTGCTTTCACTGCTTTACTCTTCGAAACTTTAGTTGTAGTTTTAAGATATTCGGCTCTTTGCTCCAAGAATTTTGAACACTACTGTATTCAAAGGAAAGATCTAACCCAGGAAATTTAGGAAAGTATATTTTTGAGACTTCTTCTAATCGCAACTCTGAGTCTTTGTTTAAGACAATACTGAGGTAATTGAAATTAATTTAATATATGACCATAGCAGACCATACGGCTACGTAGCCGTCATAATGGATAAATAAATAAATAAAAATAAATAAAATATGACCATAGAAGACTTTGAGACCTTTCCTCAGAGAATTGTTCAACATCTTCATCCGATGAAAAATTAATTTCAAATTCACAAATCAATTTAAAAATATTTAAAAATGTCATATACGTAAATTTCCTACACACTCAATGCATTTCTTCTTTTATCCTTCCGTTAAATAGGTTACCCAGGCTCTGCTACAATAAGCAGCCGACGGATTAGAGACGACGACCAGCAAAAGAATCGCACAATGTTCATTCATTCTTTTCACTGCAAACACCACACCAGCCTATTGTAATACAATACTCTTAACACCGCACACCATTGAGTAACCGATTGCATGTGAAATGAATTGAACTTCGATGTGCTGGGCTGACAGGCAAATGCAAATGTGCCGCCCAGGACCTCCGTCCTCCACCGTGAACGGCGATCGTGTCACAGTCCGCTTGAATTTCTAGATGGATGGTTGGATGGATGGATGGAGTGAAGAATGAAACGACAGCAAAACCTTTCTTGTCTCGCGGGCCCAAAAACGGACCGCATTGAATGTTGCCGGGGCCCATTTTGGCAGGCAGCAGATGCAGATACTTCACCGCTCGTTAATGACGATGACATCGAGCAATGCTGTCGCAGCCCGTCGAGCGCTCTTTGCGATGCGATCCGTGCGGTGCAATAATAATGGATAGACACAAACCGGGGACTCGGGGCACACGGGGCACACGGGAATGTGGGTAACGCTCAAGTGCAGATACAAATCACGATATGTGGCAAACTGCTTCCTACGGTGACGATGGTTTTACCCTCCGTCCCTCCGGTCGGCCGGCGTTTTATCCGTTCCACCGTCCCGGGAGTGTATTATTATGTTCTGCATTATCTGCACCGTAACCATCTATAGAAAACGGATGGCGTGTCACTGACAGTGACTGCATACTGCACCACCTCATTTCGCTCGGTGCCGCTTCGTCCACCACCACCCGTTCCGGCAGGGTTGGTTTGATATTCAAATTATTACTCACGAGGGTTGACGAGGGTGGAATGGTAGAGCAAAACAATAAACCAAACAAAAAGTGATCCTGCCAGAAAGTGCCACAAAGCACTCGGAGTTTGCAAAATTAAATATTCGCAATGTTTTGTGTCCGGACAATTCGTTTCCTTTATTCGCAAGCGCTTCGATATGTCTTTCCATTTAATCTTCTTCTAATAAAAAACACAAGCCACTTCAAAGGATGGAATGGAATGTTGGATGAAAGCTGCAGAGCGGTAAGGTTATTGGAGAGTTCTTCAAGAGTTCTTGTTCTTTGGCTGATTTCTTATTTATGAACAAATTAGCCATGATTACCATTCTTGTGTATTATTTTCTTGTATTAACAATTTCTGGACGAAGTCCGATGGGACATAGAAACATATCTAGAGACTTAAATATATGAGAGTTCTTC
>AXCM01009151.1:0-10798 GCA_000473375.1 Anopheles culicifacies | reverse complement strand
TATGCATGCTGTTCCGTTTTTCTCTAACGTGTTGCCGCTGTCGAAATGCTGGGTTATCCCTTGAAAAAGCATAACAGCAATACCATCACATTTTCCTGGATGGATGGATGGATTAAAGCAGTAACAAGAAGCGGAAAGACATACCTACTCCTGGGGGGGGTGATGGAAATTTCAACTCAGAGGCTGCAATCCGCATTAAGCATACGGCGATCATTGGGAGCGATATTTGTTTTTGTTTCTTATTTACCGTACTATTTCAAAAATGTTAATCAGAAAGTTAAGTTCTGCCACAGCAAATGCTTATGGATGTTAGCTGCGAGAACAAAACTGGGAGAGAATTTATGTTGGCCCTTTTTGGAAATATGGCTGGACACAAAGGACAAAAACACACACACACACATACATACGTCTGAACGAGACACGATATTGGTATCTTTTCCGTAAGATGGCTCGTAAGAGATGGGAAGAACAGGTGAAGTCCGTCTAACGCCACGCATCATGGATAGAATCCTATCCTAGCTTCGCTTTCTTATAGACCAACGCACCGAAGATCAGATAGAGAGATACGTCGCTTGCAAAAAGTGTTTCGCGTGTGTGTGTGTTGTGCACATTTTCCTAAGAATATTGAAGAATAGTCCCGTTTTGACTTTTTTTTTTTGGTTTGGAGGAGAAATGCACTAGAACCGTAAGAAGAAACGTTTGCATTGTTACAGACTAGCTAAATTGTGCGTGAGATCGCGCTTAACCGATATGAACCGCTCCAGGACGAAAATACGATACCATCCCTAATATACAAGAGAGCGGGAGTGAAAACGACAACGGGCTTACCGTGCAGATATCGACGAGAAGGACACGATCCATCAAACTGTGCGGGGGGAGGGGAGGTGATCGAATCGGTTGATCACACGCAGTCCGACGCGTAACACTGGTGGCTGGTGGAACGTACATAGCTGGAAAGGTGTAGAAATAGTAATGCCGTAATTGATAATTCTATCGAAACCCTTATACATATTACATATTATAGTAAAGAGGAAAATTATATCTCATAGAGAAAACAGATACAATATTAGTGGAAGTATGATTTTTTTCATCCGCACACGGTTTGCTTCGTTTGTGTACTGGAAAACGGTTATGAATGGACCCGGTAGACAAAGATTTGCTTGCATACCTTTTGCATCCGATGTAACGCCCACCATATCCATTCATTTCACCCATACACCCCTTGGGAGGGGGGAGATCTCCCAAGGTGCCACACAAAACATGAAGCATTTGGTCCGTTTGCATCGTAAAACATCGTAACGATCGATAAATTGCTTCTCGGGTCTTTTAAGAGCACGCGATACGTTATTGTGTTCCGTTCGTGGTTTAAATTATTCGCAACAAAATCAAACCTACGCAACGCTCCCAAAAGCTGATCATTTCGTGAGCGTTTGTGCGTTTGAAACCTTCGGATACGATTATGGCAGAGAACGATACACACCGACACACACACACACTTTCTCAAAATTCGAAGTGCACACAATCATGCGCCAATTAGATAAACGAAGTAATAATAGATTAAAAATTGCATTATCGTGCCACTTACAATCCGGCCGAGAGAGAGAGAGAGGTAACATTGATGCAAAAATCTGAAGCATATGGAAGTCATAATCGTCTCATATGATCGGGACGATCGGATCACAGATGGAAGCAAAGTGGTGGAAGGGAAAAGGTGTGCTGTCTGCTCCGTATAACAGATTACCGGAAGGACTCCCAGAAGCAGAAGGGAAACAAAAATGACACATTCGGTAAATTTTAGCTATGAGAACTAAACGTGATCGTTAGAATGATAAATGAAGGCGATTAACGCTGAGAATGTGGCTGACAAACAAGTAAAACAAAAAAAAACAATAAAACCTTTATGATAAATGATTATGGTACATGCTGAGTTACACTGATGCACATTAACGATGAGGAAAGTGGCACTTCATTAATTTCCTTGATAGCTATCGCAATGGCTTGATGGGAGTTGGAAAATTGCTCGCTTATACCGCAGTTTTTTACTTCATTCAATACTCTACTCTAACGATACTTGCCAACACTTCGAAGTGACCCACCAAATCGGACTGATTATTGATTGAAACGATCAGCGTCTGCTCACATTCTACAAAATAAAGGTAAAAGCAAATTGTGAAAGTAAGTATGCGCACTATCACAGTAGAACGATAAACTACGCATTGAAAAATATACAAATAGTAGACATTTTCATTCAATTTTACCTATGATCTTTCTTTACTACAATCAAATCAGTTGATTTTGTCGCTTGACGAAGAACCCTGCCATTGCACTTGCTCAGACGCACTACCACAGCCACCGCAAATCCCTTAACAAGCACTGACAGCATCGACATTGTTAAGGCAACCGTGCCTGCGTTTTTGTCGCCTGGGTCTATGACGTTTTGGAGAAAAAAAAGTCGGAAACACATCGACGGTGCGTGAAAATTGCTTTTTATTTCATGTTTGCGGCAGTGAAATACGTGTCCCTGGCGTAATGGAGGAAGCGAAGCTGGCCAGCTTGCTCGGCAGCATACAAAAGACGAACGATAAAAGTGTAATCTACCGCAATTTGGTCGCAATCCGTACAAACTTCGTGACGAACGACAGTGGTATCAGGTTGCTCTCGTCGCAAGATGGCATCAAAGTGTTGGTCGATTTGCTCAACAAACCGTACGAAAAGGTGATCGAAGTGGTGCTCAGCATTCTGGGTAACTGCTGCACGAAGAAGGAATGCTGCAAACAGGTGCGTTTATCGGTAAAAATGCATTTTCGGTTGTTGTTTTCTGAGGGGGAAACAACGCGGCCAGAAGCGGGGTATTGCGTAGGCAAGGTGAATGAGCAGGTGTGCGTTTACGATGTACGGTTCGTTACTTCTCTTACAGGCGTTCGAATGCGGAATACTGAAACCGTTGATATCGATTATTTCCAACATCCCGAATCCAAGCATCCAGTGCCGTGGGTGCCGTCTGCTGGGCAATTTGGCCCAACATGAACCGATCAGCTACAAGATTGCCCGGGATAATGGTACAACGGGTTACACACTTAGCACCATCCTGAACGAATCGGACAACACTGCCGTGCTGGTCATGGTGATACGTGCCATCCGGCAGCTGTGGCGTGAAAAGCCAATACGCACGACCCTGATGGAGCAGGGCTGTATTGGTAAAATAGTTCACCTACTCACTCGCTTTGCACAGGTAGAATCGGACTCGGATGCGCCGCTGCCCGCTAATCATTCACCGGATGGTGGACAACACACCAACAGCGCATCGGCCTGCGATACCCATGACGAGGAAAAGGTGGTACTAAAACATTGGCACGCTCCGGACCGGATGGTGACGAAGGAAAAATTTAACAACATCGTTCGAAACATGGAACACAGCCAGCTATGTGATATCGTTGGGTATCAGGTGATCCAGAACTATCGCTGGAAGGATCGGCCCGATTTCCAACTCCCCAAATCGAACGAAACAGTTAAGCTGTTCGAGAGTGTGCTAAAGTGCTTACAAATGATTACGACCACGGTCGTACAGCAGGTAGTCGAAGATATCTACGGCGAAGCGGGTACTGGTCTGCACTGTCTTGTTTATCTTTGTGGTGAGAAAAGTCCGTTCCGGGCACTGGCGCTAAAGGTGGTATCGAATTTGGCCGCAAATCCGGATGCTATCGATAGACTAACGGAGTGTGGCGTAATCAAGATGGCTGCAGATTTGATCATGTACGCAGACCTGGGTAAGTGTACGATCTTCAGTATGCGTTCGGCGAGTATTTTAATTGATGGATCTTTTGACTCTTTTTCTTTTCCAGATGATTCAGAGAAGAGGTACTGCATTAATATGATGTGTTTGCTCACGAAGGAAGCCTGCAACCGTGGCCATATTCGGCGCAGCGGGGCACTACAATCCTTCATGAAGATTGCCAAACAGTCGCACGAAAAGCGCGAACAGGCGATGATACTGTACGCCCTGTACCAGTACCGATTCGACAGTTTAAGCAATGAAATTCTCCTTAGCAACGGTCTCGTTAGCTTTCTCGTCCGCATCCTAAACGGTATCGTGGCGGAGAAGGAGGTCGCGCACATACGGCACGACGAGGAGGAAAAGGAGCGAACCTCGCACACAAGCATTTTCAGCAAGCGCCGATCGAACTACGCCAAGGCGGGTAAATTGCGACGTAGCGATCTGCTTTTCCACTACAAATCGGGCAATGGATACAGTCAGCAACAGCAGCAACATCACAAGGCAGCCAAACAGTCGAAGCTGGACCCATACTGCTCCGCACCGGAGTCCCCTGACAGTGGAAGCAGTGGGTATGCGAGCACCAGCTACGGTACGGTCCGTAGTCCATCGATGAGTGTCGGATCGAGCCCTCCGCGCGTACCGGAAGATGAAGCGTTCGAGGACGATACGGAAGTTTACTCGCCAGTGTGTAGCGATCACGAGCAAGAGGAGGAAACAGCAGGGAATAACGATGCAGCAAAGGATGGCCAGATGCCGTTGCTAGGCGGTGTTTGCTCTACCAATGAAGCGGATCGGGCAGAAGAGGTGGAACAGGAGGACGTGGACGGTGCGGAAGAAACGAACGATTTCGACATGGTTGCGTACCTCATCGAGGACAGTTCGAACGCCAAATGGCTCGATGCGGTAGAGGAGAAGGACCTGCTCGAGGAGGACAGCAGCTTAGGGTGGAAACCATCCAAAGCAACGCACCCGGAGGATTGTATCGATGATAATGAAATGTTTAAGATCGAGCTAGACATTGCCACGGCTAAAACGTTCGAAAAGTATCCGATGCAGCCGACCCTGACGCTACTGTGGTCCGTATCGAAATCCTTTCCCGCAATGGAGTTCGTGCAGGCGGACACGCTAGAAACACTGCTTAAAATTTGCAAACACGCCAAAAAACCGCGTGGCCGAGCGTTCCAAACATTGGCCAACATTCTGAAGCACGTGAACCATTTCCTGCCACTGTTGAAGCAAGATTTTGTGTTTCGCTTGCACGAGATGAAAAGCCCGTACCCGGCGCACGGTGCACGCTGCTGGAGCTGCGACGAAATGCGTACGGCTTGTAACGATCTGATGTCACTGTTCGGTTCGGTAGGTGAAACGGGTTACGGACAAGGGGAAATAGCGCACATTCTGCGTACGGGCGAGCGGGAGCTAAAGCTACGCGTCGCGATCATCGTACTGTTTATCGTGCGTGACACACGGCTCCTGCACAAGCTGCTGTTCGACATGAAGGTACTCGAGATGGTGATGGACTTCATACTGGACGAAGGTACCGAGCAGCAGCAGCAACAACAACACCGTCTGAACGGTATTGCTTGTTGCGCCATTACACGATTAGCCCAGAATTTGGCCATTTTCGGCGAGGAAGAAGATACGGGCACACCGAGCGAGAAGCTGGAGTCGAAAGAGTTTGACAACACCGTCACAATCTGCGACGAGTCTGCACTGAGCGTCGACGAGAAGGTAACGTTTCGCGTACGGAGCAGTCCCACGGCACCGCAAGAAACGGTACTCGTGAGCAAGGCGCTACTGATCGAAGGCAGCGAAGTGTTCCGTCGCATGTTTGACGGTGACAATTTCATCGAGTCGAAAAACAACGAAGTGCACCTGCACGAACCGATCAGTGCGGATGGTTTGCGGTACTTTTTCTATCTCGTACGGCTACAGACGCTTAACAAGCTGACCGGAATGGCACCCCCGCCGAAGGTAATCGAAGCAAGCCTGGATGCGCTTAGTCTCGCGCAGAAGTATCTGCTTCCGACGATAGAGAAACCGGTCATGAACATTGTCAAGACGCTGCTAAACGATGACTGTGTGCTGAACGTGTTCGAATGGTCATTGAAGAACTACAACCAGGAGCTGCTCGTTGCGTCGACGTACTACTTCCTCTACTCGGACATTAGCGGTGCAGCGAAATGGAAGCTCTACCGGGCGGCTAACCGATCGTGCTATCGGGACGAATGGAGACGGTTGCTGACCGAGACCATTCTCTACCGCGTGCAACCGAATGCGGAACTTTAAATCTGCTACGATTAGTTTGTGTTCGTTTTTCGGCCAACTCTACTGTGGTACTGTGATCGTTCGGAGCGTGTGTACGTTTAAGCGTCATTCGTTTGTTAAGTTTATAGTTCACTTAGTGATCGCAGATCGGCAAACGCTACGTTTAGGCCACCCTTAAACCAGAATACCTAACATCCGCTAGAAAATCGCAATCGTGCTAAAACAGGAATGATGGAACGCGTATGTGTGTTAGACAACATTCCGATTTTCGATAATCCCCCCCTTTTACTCTACTTGTTTTTTTTTACCTCGTGTTTGTTTTGTAACTACTATTACGTACGTACGAGTTTGAATTTACATAACGAAAACAAAACACTGCCCTTCGGTTCTTATGGCTTTACAGTAACGAACAAATATTTATTTGTTATCGTAGAAATAGTCCTCGCACATACCGAGTGCTGCCGTATGGGGCGGTACCATAGCATTATCGGAATGAATATACGTTTTCTTCGCGCTCATTGAATGTTACACCGTGTGCAGTGTACCCGGCGGTCCCGTGTACTGGTTGTTCATCCGATGCCCATACTGGAACGATATCCGAAGATCACCAAACCCGCTCCGCGGAAGAACACCGTCAATCCATTCGAGCGAAAAGTGATACACCCGTTCCGGGTCCGGTTCGTGTCTGTAGCGACCAAGCTTGATGTACGTGCTGTAACAATGCGGACGAATGGTGGTACGATTTTGTTCCCCCGGAAGTGGGTCGTTTTTGTCATCTTCCGTCAACTCTAACGGTACGTACCGATCGTCTGCACCCCGTGTGAATTTCTTCTCGAAGCAAAGCGCTATCTTATCCGTTCGGAACACATGGAGTAGACTTTTGTGGTGTGTAAATTTATACAACTGCGATCGATCGTTTTCCGCATCCGTGCTATGTGCCGGTTCCGGTTGCCGCAAGCTAAAACCAACGGAAAAGCGTGCCCGCAAACAGTGGAAAAAATCTCTCTGTATGCGAAACGTTTGTACGGCCGGTTTACCGTCCGTATTGTAATCGATGACGGAATTCAGTTGCTCGATTACAGACTCTAGCCAGCACGTGAAGGACAGATTGCACTGCATTGCTTCGTAAATCGGCGTAGGTGAAAGCACGTTACCATCAGTCTTTGCACCGCTCACACGTTGCAGTCGTTTAAAAATGATTCCATTCGATTCGAGCGTTTTCATTAGCTTGCGAACGCTGTAGCTTCCTCTGGTTAGCTTCTCGGGCGCCATTCTTCCACATCGCTTGAGTGCACTTTTTTTCGTCGTTATTCGTACGACGTTTTCTGCCTGCGTGTTTTCCTCGGCCTCCGATACCGGCAAACTATCCTCACACTCAATAAACGAAGGACAGAAATCGATACGGTCCGTTGGATCGAGTTCGTCCATCAGCTCGATCTGACAGTCCATCAGATGGAGACTTTCTTCGCCTCCGGAAAATATGTCTGGAATGCAGGTGGTAGGTAGCATACTGCGGGCCGTTTCATCAGTGACCATAGCAATGTGTTCCTCGTCGTTAAACAGTTCCATATACGATGAGTTCAGCATTGACTGTATTTCTATGTGTTCGTTCGGCACTGAGATGTATCCTGCATCATCTGATGCCAGCAGATATTCGTACGAAAGCACCGAATTCTCATCAGGAGCATCGTCCAGCACAGTTGATGATTTTTGGCCAACAAACTGCTGCAGCAGTGCGGTCCATCGATCACCAAACTTTTCCGGGGCACTTAGCAAACCGGCTACAACTGCGTGCACATGCCAGCAAACGATCGGAGATGGTTGCTGGTGCCCATTCGCCTGGCAATCGCAATGGAAGATGGAATATTTTTGATTCTTTTTCGTTGCCACTACATGCGTTAATCCGTACGTTGCTTGCGAGTGACCGACGACGTACAAATCGTTCGATGCACGTTGTACTAATGGGTTGCCTCCTGGATGGCAATATTTGTCCCACAAGGAAAGTTTTTCCTCCTCCGAAATCGCAAGCGTGTTGATCGCTTCCTTTAGCAATGGTACCGCTTCCGCAATGGATTTACAAGACGAAATGATTGGTGTTAGATTTTTTACATCAGCAATCTCTCTCCCTTGGATGATGGTAAGAGATCCAATGGTGCCATCAGCACCGACATTCGAACGAATGATGTTGCGCAAACCTTGACCATCACGAACACTGTACAGCTGACCAATAGTACTACCCGTTTGAAGCAGCTGCACAGCAATCAATGCGGATGATGGGTTGCAATTTACGGCACTCGGAACTTCCTTTAGCTTTTGTTGGCAAGCTTGGTTTTTACATTTTAAAGCCCGATTCCCGTTGAATGTTCCGCAAGCCGAACACTTGCGTATGCCTCGCATGTTTGTTCGATGATCAAATTTTAACGCCATTCTGAAAGATAGGGAAGTCTCTACTCCCTTTCCCTTAGCAGAAGCCTTCACCGACGCCAATTCAAGTAAAGAAACTGTTCACTAGCTATCGATTCGAGAGGATATGCGGAGCGAATTTTGAAAACGTTGTTCATAAACCGCTGTTTGTTTACAAGATTTGTTTACGCAATTGTGCGATAACAAAACTGTCATTCCGATGCTTTGAAGTTCGAAAATTAAATGATGTTCAAATCGTTTAAAATTTGTTAAAAATGAGCTCAAATTCGCTGAAAACAAGACAAAATCAAAATGAATCATTAACAGATCATTTTAGAAATAAATTTACAACATATTTAATCAAACAGCACACTTCTTTACAAGAAATACAAATTTCGTAAATACCACAACTGTCAAACCGCATGGCAATGCACCAACCTTTTCGATACACATTTCGAATCCAGAACAACGAACTCTGGAACAATAGCTGTCGTTCTTGTTAAATTTGACGTCTTCAAAAAAAGCCAAACCGGACCAGAGATCACACGCCACAGCGCCTCGTTTTGTTTTCCTTTCCGTTTCGTCGCCCGGCAGCCGGTTTTGCCGTCGGAGATTATCGACAGAATAAGTTTTCTCAGCGAACAACAGCATACGCCAATTACGACGCTAGCACCATGTTCCGGACAGCACTTGTGGCGGTACTTTTATGTGGCCTTGGCGTATGCCTGGTACAGTCGCACCCCGGATCAAAATCGCAGGTTATCGAACTGGACGAATCCAACTGGGACCGTATGCTAAATGACGAGTGGTTGGTGGAATTGTAAGTGCACCGTTCTTCTTGCTAATTGCAATTCTTCTTTCCTGGTCTAGAAGCAATGCCTTCTAGAAAAGAGTGTGCCGATGCCGCGTGTTGCATGATGCTACGTAGCAGATGTGTTCAGTTGAAGGCATTCACCCCTCAGCTAATGGTCTATTATCTTTTTTGTTATTGCTCCCACTTGCCCCCAGCTATGCACCATGGTGTCCTGCCTGCAAAAGTTTGGCCCCCATCTGGGATGACCTTTCAACTTGGTCGGACGATTTGAACATCAAGACTGCGAAGGTGGACGTGACGTCATCACCCGGTTTAAGTGGAAGATTCTTCGTCACAGCGCTGCCAACCATTTTCCACGTAATAAATGGTGAATTCCGCCAGTACAAGGGACCACGCGACATGAACTCGTTCATGTCGTTCATCGAGGAAAAGAAGTGGGAATCGTTGGAGCAGGTATCGGCCTGGCGCAATCCGGACTCGATCCAAATGTCGCTGGTTTCGCTGTTCTTCAAGCTTTCACACTTCCTGAAAGTAAGTAGAACCCGCTGGCGGGTAAGTGTCCGTGGAGTGTTATTCCCGGCTCGAATAGCTGCCCCGAACACGCTTGTAATCTGCTCCTTTCGTGTTTTTTTTAGGAGTTGAACACGATGCTGCTGAAAGAATACGGTTTGCCCGTCTGGGGATCGTACACCCTGTTCGGAATCGGTACGGTACTGCTCGGAGCCATCTTCGGCTTAATACTGGTATGCATCATCGATTGTCTGTTCCCGCCCAAGTCTGGCCAGCGGCAAAGCTTCTCCGAGCACAAGCAAAAGGTACGCGCCGAAAAGGTACCGGAAGAGCTGCGCGGTGACGAACTGGTGGATGAGGATGAGGAAAAGCGAACCGCCGACGATGATGGCGAGTATGACGATGAGGAGGACGATAATGCTGAAGAGAAGGAAACATCCGAGGGTGAGAAATTCTCTGGCAGTGACGATTCGGACGATGAGGAACCGTCGTCGGCGGCGGCCCCCACGGAAGAGAAGCAGGATAAGGGCAAGAAATCCGAACCCGAACCAGTCGTGGAGGAGAAAAAGGAAAAGACTACAACCAGTCCAGACGTTAGGAAACGCAAGCCAAGAAAGGCGGACTAAGGCGTCTTTTCTGTTTCGAACGCTTCGTTCAAACCGAAGCAGCGGTGTGTTTGCCTATGGTAAGGCAATTTATTATGCAAAATGTTTTTGTTCTATGTTGCTGACGTCTGTGTGTAGCACCCGTGATGGTGTAGTTATAACGGACCGAATACCTTGAGCGATAAAGCTTTCAGGATCTGTCCAGCTCAAGCGAATTACCCGACCGTTGGAGGATCAACTCATCAACGATGTCGTCCGTGTAAACGTGTTTTGCATTTAGTTTTCCATCAATACTTTCCAATACTTTCTACATTCGTTATTCATTTTTGTCTTTTTTCTATACACTTTTGCAGCTTACTTTCCTTCTTTTTAACGATATTGCTTAACGTAATTTGTGTACCTTTAGTAATATAGTTGATTCTA
>AXCM01009150.1:0-10843 GCA_000473375.1 Anopheles culicifacies | reverse complement strand
GTTTAGAACGGTTAGATCAGTGTGCAACGCAAGATACGCATTATTGAATTGCGCACAATTTCACACCGATCAGACAGAGAACATGAGGACAGAAACAGAGAGAGAGAGAGAAAGAGATACAGAGAGTGAGAGGGAAAGAAAAAGAGCCAATTACATTTTGTAAATAAATAACACGGAGAACGTCACCATGATGATCGGTTGTAGTAGTGAATGAAGTACTATGAAGTAGTAAGTGATAAGTGAGCTGGCTGGCTTATTGTGGGTTATATGAGATGCATTAGTGTATGATTGTAGATTTTAAAGGGGTGGTAATTGGATCGAACAGGAGTTTCGGTATGTTTGGATGTTTGCTTTATGTGAATATACGGTAATGTGAAAATTGTGCATTCAATACAAGGTATAACGGCATACGGAAATTGTACAGAAAGAATGATTTTTTTTTTTGCTGGCTATGAAAGGATTATGTATGAAATGATAGAACAAAACGGTAACAGAGTTAATAGTAGTGATAGCATTAATAGTTAACGTGTAAAAGTAGTATTAGTGGTGATAGTAATAGTAGTTAGTAGTAGGTAGAATAGTAAATAGTACTATGTAGCAATAATTGTTGTTAGTATATTGAAAGATAAGGTGAATAACATTACTGGAATGTCATGCAACGTTCTACACTCTCGGAAAGGAATCAAACGGAATAGTTTCACAAATACGGAAATTCGAATTTGAACAATTTAACCGAAAGAAAGGAACAAAAATTAAAATTAACAAGGGGAAAAAAGGCAGTCCGAGAAAAACAGGGATCATTCAAAACGATATCAAACGATACTCATAAGGAATGTGAATGTCTAACCAAACGAGTTACTAAAACCTTAAGCTACAGTAATTAAAATTTCATTAAACAGAAGATAACCATCACTAACGAACGTCGTAGAATATTTCAGAAAGCTAGCAATAAACATATTCTTTTTTTATGGATGAAATCCATCCAGGTGACAGTTAAACAATAAGTGATCACGATAGAAAGATCTTTTTGTTTAGTTACAATACAAACAAACGAAACTCAATGTAAAAGTCTATTTTTTGCATCTCATTGAACTGAATTAATAAAAACGAACAAATGAAAACACGTAAGAAAAATCCAACATAAACTCAGAATTCCGAGCTTGGTTTGCGCCTGGAATGTAATAAATATGGAAAACAATAGACTGAATGTAAGGAAACATTTTAGAGATATATGTACTATTGTCACTTTCGGGTTGATGTTTTGCTTTATAATATACCTGTTTGTTGTGTTGTTTAATTGATGCAGATGCAGAGTTTAGAGTGAAAAGTGCTGTGCTCATTGGTACGTTTGTTTGTTTCCGATTGGTAAGTACTTGTAAGTATGTTTTAGTGGGTGAATCATCGTTAGTATTGCTGGGTAAGTTATAGTTCGTAGTTTGGTTTCTGGCTGGGTGATTTGTGATATTTTCTTGGCTGCCTTTTTGCTGCCATATCGTAATGGCTTTCTACAGTTTGGCTAGGAGTTTGCGATTCTCATTCCGTTTTGCTCACAAACCGTTGCACAGTTTGAAACTGTTGTGGTTTCATTCGAAGCGTTAGATAGAGCTAAAGGTAAATTTACTTATATTGTTGTACAAAATTGTGACTGTGGAGTTACAAATCCAGATACTTTTAGAAATTAAACAAAAAAAAAGATCGCAAGCAGAGGTTAGTTTAGACTTTCTACCAACGAAAATATGATATATCTTTGTTATTTGTAGGCTAACTGTTAGATTGTTTTCGGTGGTGTGTAGAAGTTATTTCTTTTTTTTTTTTTTGGGGTTATTGTTATTGATTTGGTCTTGCTAACTCAACAGTGGATAAGCTTACCTCCTTGTTCATCCAGCATTACGATGGTTCGCATTCCCACCTCAGTGCTCTAGATCAGAAAATATCACAAATATCAACTTAGACATCGTCTCACGTTCTAAATTGTGCGACTAATCCGTCGCAAGTACAATTCTTACGTGTACAAGATCAGGTAACTTAATCTTATAGCTTATTTAGTACAATTGAACAGTCATTTATCTTGTGTTTTACCACAATCCTCCAGGCACAACGTGCCTTTAACGCATCAAATCGATCATTCGCTAAACGGACCCAGTCATGTCAATCAGAGTGTGCCTTTAGTTAATAGTTTGTGATTGCGAAAACAAATCGCATTGCAATTCCACTGCTTCCATGTTTTACCCGTTGTACGAACTTTACAAGCTTCATTAATACTTTATCAAACGTATGGTAATGCAATCTTCCAGTTCCCATTTTTGAGCATTGAGCACGACACCACAATTTACGCTTTACGCCATCTACTATGCGCGTTATTATTTTCTTTTCTTTTTTTTTTGTTCCACAACACAGCACGAAAACACTCACGATGTTAAAACAAATCATAAGTAATAAGGCTTTAATCAATTCATCATGTAGGGACAGATGGAAAAGAATTAAATATAGAGGTAAAATCACAATACACACAATACGAAGCGAAACTACGCACGAGGAAGCGATAGACGAAACGGAAGATAGACGGTAATCAATTGTTGAACGGAAGTTTCTAATTCGAAAACAAAACAAGCTTACAGTAAGTGGAAGTCACACTTTAACAGGGATTAACGAAAACTAACACACAGGAAAGGGGAAAATGAACAGGATCTGGTTAAAGATTAGAAGCGATTATAGTAAAACAGGAAAGACAAATTAAAGAGATACAAGGTTTAATTGATGGAATTACTGTAAGCGAAACGCAAACTAGTACGGGAAAGTCATAAAAGAGCATGTACATATTATACGCTCAAGATACAAGAAACGTGAAGCAACTATATAAGCAGCAATTAGTGCGTCTGCATCTGTGTTGTGTAAAGGAGCGCTAGTGCGAGCAAAGGTGGAGAAAAAAGAGCAGTAAAGGGTAGATTAAGTAAACATGTTCTATCGTAAACGGAAGAATACAAGCGATAATCAAACGAACTAGAAGTATCAAAATTTCAATGTCAAGAAGGTGGTGGTGCTTCGATAAAGGAAAGGTGTGACAGGTTGATTGGCAGTATCTTCTTATCCACAAACATATGGAGCGAACGGGAATCAACATAAATGGAATCATCATGAAATTACACTTTGGGAAGTAAACTGCAACATTGAAGCTTATGAAATATATTGTGGAATATGTAACATGTTTTAAACGTTCGAGTGTCTTTCTAGATGATGAATAAACCAAAACGTGAATGTGAGGGTTTGGGATGTGTTGCGGCTTGAAATGAGGAGTGTAGTCAATACATTCAACATCGGTCATTATGTGGAATTAATTATGATTGTTTATGTGAGTGTGTGTGTGTTTTTTTGCATTCCAAAGGATTACAATATAATAGATTATGTATAGAATGTGTCCAATGATATGATGACTCACCTCCCTGATCGTCAAGGGCCACCAGGGTTCGAATCCCGGCTTCCTTGCTCTATTTTTGTATGGCGGCATTTGGAATAATCAGTAATAAGTGTAATTTGTTAATTGTTCTGCGTATACTGTAGTGATGGGCGTAACGTTTAGTTTGAGGACATGGGTTTCTTCTTGTTGTTGGTAGTTCATATTCCAAACGTAAAACAGATCACTTCTCGGCAGAGGATATGGTAGCGGATTTTGGAAGTTCTTATATTTTTTGTCCAAATATTACTATCCTGTATCGAACGGATCTGCTACGTTTGTTTTGGTATAGATAAACATTTGTAAGAACCAAAATGCTAACACTAATGGTGGTTTCCTAATTGATGTGGCAGTTTGTTAGTATAATCTCTAGCGCATATTACTTTGTTTCTTGTTCGTAGGGCTGGATAAGGCTATTCACGTAGATAATCGTTAATCGATATAATACACCATCGCGATTCCCATGTTTTGGCGGTTCTTTAACACCCAAAATGCATTACACAAACATAAATTACAAAACATTGAACATAAATTCAACTCAAACGATGATCAATTTATATGGAACATTTCCCCACAAACACACAACGAAAGTAATCAACAAAACAGGAACTAAAACATTTTATCTTACGCTCGGCAATTATCACCAAAGCGTAGAGTGTAGAAGTTAGCATTAAACTATAAATGGAAATGCATCGTTACTAAAACCTTTTAAGGCAACACCGTAACCTGCCAGTTGTGTTTGAAAAACAAAACACAGGTTTTAAACAGCTTTACAAGATTGCTCCATTTGGGTGCTTGTTATAGTGTTTATGATTTAGACAGGTCACATATATTTTTAATACTATTAGCACATTGCGTACAGTTGTTACGGAACCAAAGATACGTTACGTACATTTACATTCATTTCAAAACAAAACTCATAAATGCTAATGAAAAGTATTAAGTAACCCATACATAAATAGAAAGCTTTGTTTAAGTTTATGTTACGTAAATTGTAATATACTACAAACGAGCAAATAGGCATTTTTGTGCAGAACACACATAAGAAACAACAAATTGTAGACAATTTTCGGTTGATGCGTGATATAGCTCATAGCTTGTTGGCAACTGTTCCAACGCTATTCGTTGTTTTTCTAGCATTTGCGTTATTGTTTAATGTCCACAGCATTTTACATGTAAGTCGCCGATCATATGCAAGATTTACACGCACACATATTACAACGCATACATTAACATTGGATTGTTGAATTTATGTTCAAAGTGTTGTGAATTGTTTTTGCTTCTCCTAGACACGTGAGTAACAGAGATTTGTAAGCTATGCGCAACAACAAATCAATACATTTCCACTGATTTATTGCTTTATAATCTTTTTCTCCGGTACAGCGGATATATTAACTGTAGATGGATACTCATGCATCTTCTTTTTTTGTTCTTTTATGCAGGATAGAATTGTAAAAGGTAGCAGAGTGGGGTACAGGAGTAGTGATAGTTATTGAAAATAGCTCTATTGCAAGTGATCAAGATATAGAGACGTTCCGAAAGAAAAAAAAAACAGTAAAACCAAAACAGTAAAAGGGAAATAGAAGAGTTATTGTTCGCTGTTTTCAACTTCATCCAGCCGTGGGTTCATTCTGGAGGAGAAGAAATCTTAGAAATTGTGATGTGACGGAAAAAGTTAGTACGATCGAATGTTTGACGTAAGTATAAGTCATAGGCATGCAACATAGATCGGGACATACAAAACACACGCAGCCTCAACAAAAGTGTTAAGAAACCAAAAACGAAACATACGAAACGAAAACAATAAGAATAATGCCTGTTCCATTGTATTTCATACGGCAACCGAAGAAGGAAACTGGATGAACAGAGCATTGCTGTTTTTTCTATGTAGTTGTCTTCTAAATAAAATGGCAATTATGTAGCAACTTCCCTTTATCGGGAATATTAAATAATTGGCCATGATAAATCGTATTAAGCTCAAGAAAGATTATCTAGTAGAAAAATAATACACCGAATTATTTTAAATTCATTCAGCATTATGTAGTAACGCGACGCAACACAAACATTTAAGAGAAATTGAAACATCGATAAAGTATTAAACGGAAACACAACATTTAGTATCACAGAATGGTGGGGGGGTTAGAAACATTAACCTTCTATTTTCTGCGCCACGAACGGCACTAACTTCAACTGAAGGAAAAAAACGAACACATTGGTAAAGAAAAAAATAACAACGACTATTGGACAATATGGCAGGCTTGGGTACAGGACGGTTTAAATTGACATGACTTCTTTGGGGTTGAAAATCGATGACAGAATCGACAGTTTGTCTTGATCGATCGAATAACCATGAGCAAAACCATAGCATAATAACGAACTAAGAGTTACTATTTCACTAGCGTGGATGTAGTAAAACAAAACGGTTTTAAATAACACAACTTCTTTACCGGACCATTTTAGGAGGCATTTCAAGCATTTTACAGAACGTTTAAAAACGCTATCGAGGGCAACAGTTTATTAGCGGGCGCCCTGCTAAAGTGAACGGTACTACTGTTTATTGCGAAGGCACCTCCATTCGGGTGGAGCAGTAGTGCAGTTCCTCTACCAAAAATATTACGCATCCATCGCCACGGTTCTAAAGGAGCTGCCAGTATTCGCAGGACAAGCGCGGTAATGCGACAAAACAGTACAAAAATGGATTGTTCTTACCTCCTCGCATAGTGCCAGCATTCGGCGGGTACTGTCCAAGGACTATGGGTTGACGCGTCATGGAACCATGAAAGTGTAAAGAAAGCACGGAAGAAATAGTTTGAATATATACTTATACGTGTTGCTGCCGGGTTTCCCGGGGCTTTGCTCGTTTTGAATCTCGTATGCAGAGCATGTTTCATACCTCATCGACCACCTGCTGCTGTTTAATTTGGAGCTCCTGCAGCTCCGTCTTTGGTACGCCTGCACCATTTTCCGCGGGTGCTGCTGCCGGCATTCTGTAAATTAGAAAGTTTATAAATATCATGTTTGTATTACAACTAAAAACAGGAGTTTTTTCGGTACAAATGCTACCGCAAAGTGCCGTCTGGAGGGAAAACAGTAATCAATCAGCAAGCAAAATTAAGTATCAATCACCTTAATGCGTCAATTTACGCTTTTAATTACTAATTCATTCGCTAGAAGTGCGCCATTAAATCGATTATCTGAATATGCATAATGCGTATAAAATTTTAAACCATTAACATTTACATTAGATTGAATCAGACCAACGGTTGCCGTTAAATCGTGCTGAAAGTCTATCGTCCTTCACAATGCTTCAACCCATGCAGGCAAGAAATGCAAACAAAGACTTTCTTCGCATCTTGCCCTATATCAAACGATTCCACGCATCACGCAGAGGAAAGCCATTGTCAGAGATGTTGTTAACCAAATGTACGTTGTTGATGGTACACACTATTTTCTACATTAATGGTACCATAATCTGGTCAAGAAGTGAATGGACAAACAAACCAAATCGAATTGGCGAAGTCCCGGTTCTTTGGCGCTAAAGTGACAAAAATCGAGCATCGTCAGCACATCTTCGGAGCCTCCAGGGGGTGCCTTTCTAGGTGCGTACTCCCCAAAAAATCGATATCATAAGGTTGATACGGTAAAAAAAACAACAACCGGGAAGGGCCGATTTGAGTATGCGCCAAGCATCAGTTTTATCTGTGGTGTGGCGTTGCGTTGGTCCCGCTCATACACCCGCACACTAAACGGTGTGTCTCATCCTTTAAACGCAATGACTGCGGTCTTCTCGTCCTGTCTCGAGGATGTGATGTGGGGGGCTCGGTGTGAAAAAAGGACATAAATTAGTGCTGGAAATTGTCTCGAAGGGCAGCCCAACTTCACCGCCACCCGCCGACTGTCTGTGTTCCCTGTTTTTTTTTTTTAATTCAAATTAACCAACAGCGAAATTACGAGCCTAGTCCGTTCCAGATTGAAACGGCCGCGCTCGTCCATTTAGACTTGACCCTGAAATGATGTTGCTGCATACGTGTGTATGCGTAGCGCGCGGCCACCCGCATAAGGACATGTGTGTGCCAAAACAGTGCCAATTCTAGCACAGTGCTGCGCTTCATGCGTGCGCCAAGAAAGGGCGTAGCACAACATCATACACCGAGGGGTACTCTGCTCACAGCGGGCACACCTACACCAAAAACAGAGGGAATTCCATGCAGCTTCCACAAATGATGATTTCATTTCGAACGATGCAATGCTACCGTATTTTGCTTCTCTGAGTCACGTTGGAGCCTCACAGATCACCGCTCGAATCATCACACATTCCACCATCCATGCACCCATCGTTCACTCGGGAACACGACACACCACAAACGGCACCAAATGTTCCCTGCATCGATTTTTCTACGATTGCAACCCCGAATGGAAATGAAAATTCACTAATTCAAACAACTTTTCACCATTTACCTGGTTTAGTTTGGGGTAGTTTCGAGGAGAGTTAAAGCGTTGAAGAGATAACGAGCTGCTTCGAAAAGCGATCGACAGAGGTTTTGGAAAAGTTTGACGCAGACACAATTTTCACTCTTCGATTCCGAGCACCAATTCGGTTCTAACATTAGTTTCGTTCAAAATACCGAAGGCTTTGACGTTTTCGTCAAAAAAAAAAATACACTGCGATGGGTTTGACGTTTTCGTCCAGGTAATTCAACGAAACCTCTTCGGTTTTCGTGGAAATTTTTGAACAATTTTTTTATTCACTTCAAAAACGCTAGCATAATGCAATTACGCAGGTATGCATGTGGAACAACAGATGTATGCATTTTCATACCATTATAGCGTTCTTTTTCCTACGGGGATTCTCCTTTCGAGCGATGCGTGTACAGTACATGACAAAATACGAGACCGTTGAGCAAAGCTGACCTTCAGCGCATAATTTGATTGCCAGAGCAAGCGTTTCGTGTCATGCTTGTGTATAGCTGATTCCTCTATCTTTTTGCAAAAGCTTTGATGTTAATATTACTGATAAAACTCGTACTGTTCGGACGTATCGCTCAGATTGCTACTGTTTTGCAATCCAGTGTAGAAACAATGGTTCATCCTCAAACAATCTAAACACCAACTTCTACTCGTTTTGCGTGTCCTACAAATTGAAAATTCCTCCTAATATTTCTGCAGTTATTGAAAATATTCAAAAATATCTTTTATATCCAAAATTAAACACCTTTTTTCATATATTTAATTTTAGCGTTTGTCAAAACCGATGGCCGTTAACGCAACCACCGTCACTCCTCCGACAGCTGCTCGGAGATGTTTTGTTGTGTATTTTTTAGTTGATTACCATCGGCATTTTCTGCAAAACTTCCGTCGACAGAATGAGTGAAACCGACGGGATCCACATAGAATACGCCGACGAGCAAGAATTAATTCGAGAATTTCGACGGTTTATGAGTGATCCCGAAACAAGAGAAAAAGCTGCCAATTATCTTTACGAGTCGCTGGTGGATGAAACCATCCTCGGGATCGCATACGAGGTGCATCATGCCTTCAAGACGGGCTCCGGTGCAGCTGTGGAAGGCGAACCAGAGGACAGCAAACCGTACACGATCGTTGACCAACCCGATATGGACGTGTTTGGGTCGTCCAACACTAAGAAAGCCATAGACTGCCACTGCCCGAACTGCAATCGGATCGTAGCCGCGTCCAGATTTGCACCCCATCTGGAAAAGTGCATGGGTAAGAATGGAGGCGGGTTGTTGTTGCGTGATGTGTTAGATATTGTATTCAATACTACCCGCGATATTACAGGCATGGGAAGAAACTCATCACGCATTGCGAGCAGACGCATAGCGAATACGCGTGACGTTGGTACTGGCAATTATTTCGGCGGCGATGAGGATGACGAAGACGATGCGGACTGGTCCGGCGAGAAGAGGAAAAAGAAGATCTCCCAAGTGCGTACTAATGGGAGCAAGAAAAATGGCAAAACTTCATGAAAGTAGGAGCGCGTATGGGGTTGATAATGATAGAGCGCCTCTGAGCATCTGCGTGTAACCACATACATGCGCGATGTTGTGCATCGAATGGACGGCAACTGGCAACCCCTTACGAATGAGTGCGAATGTAGGATGCATTCCAAGTTTGACTATTTGAACCCAACCAACAACGGAATCATAAACCCTCATTTGAAACCTAACGCGTACGGCTGAATCTCACCATAAAGCTGTACATGCACCTTGCCAAGGTAGCAAATATTGCCAAAATAACTTAACAGAACACCCCGCGATATGTATTGCAAAGCATGTATTCAAACATCGTAATATGTTATGTGAAAACCTGTATATCCTATAAACGGCAGGGGCAAATGAATTGAACATAGCTTCCAACTATCTGTATATCTTTATTGCATACATTAGGCTAGGGAAAATAAATGAAGATTGTGAAATAAATCTACATAATCGCGCTAGATTCTGTGCGTTGAGCGAACGGAGAGGTTTCCCGACGAGGAACGTTAATCTTTAATTACAGTGAGTCAAATTATGTAAATAAAGAAAGGTTTCCACTATGATAGAAACCATAAATTCAGTGCGTCAAGTCATGAAATCATTTGATCAACTGAACTGCGTCCGGTACAGCTTGCCCACCCGGCGCATAGCGAATTCTCTCAACGTAAATAGATCAAGTGCAGCTGATGTGCGCGTGTGTGTCTCCACCGCTCAGCCGTAAATTAATATCCAGAATTGATGTGTGTTTATTTTTAAGATCATTCTACCAGATGGACAAATGCAGCGCCCCGCCAGATCTCGAAAACCACAGCGTAGCGTTTTGTTTACTTTTTGTTTTGCGTTATTTTCTCTCCGTCATCCAGTGCACATATTAAAACCGCGCGCGGTTCACGATCACACACATGTATAGCTCGATGCCGCAGCGCGGCCGCTCTCTCGCGGTTTTAGTTTTATTATGGTCTCTCTCGGGCCCACCCCCAACATCATGGTGGATGTTTCGCGCGTTGTTCATTGCGCCTGTATTTCAAAGTTTGAGACAGCTCGGTGAAGTTTGATCTAGTCGCATACGGTCCGTTGGCTCGTTTCTATGGCTTCCGTGTCCGGTTTATTGTGGTAGAGGTAAAGGAAATCGTGTCAGATGCTTCAAAAACACTGTTTAAGATATGTGACTTCGTTGCATCAAGGTGAAGAGTCATCGGAACCAGTTTAGTTTCTGTCCCGACGTACGATCGCTTGCTATCCATATCCGTGTGTGCCAACATGCTTCATACGAACGTGCCCGTACGATGCTGTGTTTTGATGAGATCATAACTTACTCACCGAAGCATACGCAGTGAGGTAATGCGTTATTTCTAAGTCACAGAGGAACGCATAGCTTAAATTCATACGACCATCAAGG
>AXCM01009143.1:0-10867 GCA_000473375.1 Anopheles culicifacies | reverse complement strand
TAACGATGAAAAACGAAAACCAGGAACAACACGCAGCACTTACTTAAAAGAAAACTCTTTCTCGTGTCATTCACTTCGACGGGGCACACATGACGTTTCCATCAGGCAGTATCAGGCACGTTCTTGTGAGATGCGTGGACAAAAGGATCACACATCGATGGATGTGCAGTTAAAGAGAGTAAGAAACTGAGCCGGATGAATTGTTAATATATCTTTACGAATACGGATCGCCCGGAAGCACGTTTGGAAAACGATCATGAAAATGCATGAAGAAGAAAAGCGCTGTAAAAGCGCTCTAGCAAACAAAACAAATCTATATATATATACACTTAAAAAAAAAGAAGAGAGAATTTAATGTAATAAAAGGAAAGAAGCATACAACTGACATAGATAAGAAACCAAACAAGCACACAGCACACGTGCATATATGAAACCGCAGACAGATACACGCGCCAACAAAAGCACTTCGTCGAACGAACGGCTTTAGAACGTCGAAGGATCGAATGATCGATTGCTCCGTCATGTTAGTTGCAGTACCTGCGTGCGTGTATGTGTGTGTGCGCGTTTGCGAATGCATTTAGATAGTATTTTGGAAGTAACATTAGTAAGGAATGGAAACAGGAGGCAAATCCCCAGCCATGGGTATAATGACGACAGCAACAACAACAGTCAGCCGTGTTCAATAATCAATAATGGATCAAACAAGGAAGGAAGGAAGGATACAATTTATCAAGCAGGCGAAAGCGAGACACAACTACCTGATTTATGGAGTGCTGCACCACTAGCTGTTGGCAAACTGCATTATTCTATAGTTTATACATACATACATATATAGTACATATATATATATAAATATATTGTCCGATCCAGTGCGGGAAGTTTAGAGAATTACTCGGTACTAGTAGAAACGAATGTGCACCTCCTTTGTCTGGGCCTGGAAAGGGCTAGGCAGGGAATGCGCACCAAAGGACGCGCAAGAGGGCAAGATGCAATAAGTTTAAGGTGTATATTTTTGTATCTTGAAGAATCTGCGCTCTTCTATCTGCTCACTACATTGAACGAATCGGAATGGTTTATGCTCTAGTTTAGTTTATGTAATGTTAAGCTATTTATTTGATTGTCCTTTTTGTTGGTTTCTTTTTTTTCCCACCCCAACTCTCTCACATACATATTCTACACTTGTTAGATAGATAGGCGAACGACATTAAAGTACTGCTCTTTTGAACTCCATAGTTGAGTATACTCTATAAGCCATTGCGCAAGCGCGTTGCGTTAAGCTCGAAGGAATTTTGGGCTGGCTGTGAACATCGCAGCGGCCATCGGTTTTCCACCATTTTAGACATGGCTACCGTTTCCGTAGTTCTACAAACCCTCCCCCCCACCCGCTCCCTCGAACCCCACATCCCATCCTCTTTTCCCCAAGGGCTGCATTAAAGCTTATGGCTGCCCACCGAACATGGTACTAAACTCCACAAGCTCCCCGCCATTAACTTACACGCAAACACGTTAAGAAATCTTTCTCTCTTATCTCACTCACACAGTAAAAAGAGTCAGCCATCTTTGCATGACAAGAGTATAGTAGATGTAGTGCGCAAACTTGATGGCCGAGAATGCTATATAGAGCCACGGTCAAACATGTATGCCCGTAAGCTACGTAACGTAAATATATATATATACATACATATAGTTCCAGAACAGAACAGACAGCAACAAATTAATCCACTTTTTCGAAAGCGTAACGGTCCGATTACACGTACAAGCAGCAGCAGCAAGGTCTTTAAGCAAGGTAGCGATAAAAGGAAACTGATCTTTAAAACAATGCGATAATATCCACCTTTTTGATGCACAACTTCGTTTTACCACTACCATTTTACCTGTTTCTCCATTATTGTTCAAATGAATGATGAAAAACAACATAATAATAATGCAAACCTTTACTCCTTTAGCATTAATGCGCAATCCGGGTGTGAATCGGTGAAATGATGAAACAGCAAACATTCAAGCTCTAGCAGACGACAAAACAAAAACAACAAACGACAAATAAAAATCAAATGTAATGGAGACCTTTTTTGGAAGCTAACAGAGTAAACAAACGAAAAAAAAAGAAGATAAAAACACATACACACACAATACAAGTAAAACGATATAATCCCGTCTTAATGGACTTTGCCTAGTGATTTAGTGAAAACAAAAACGAAAGGAGAACACTTAATAAAACGGTGAAATGAACCACGTAACTACGAAGACGAAAATATAAAACAGATACACCCGCAGTATAGCGCAAAAGACGATGAAAGGCCGGACACTGACCACTTGGAACTGTAGAGAAGAAAAGGAAACAAGCAAAGCGATACGCGTACGTTGAACCACAAAAAAGAAGAAAAAATACCAACTCTATATATTTACTTGCACAATATCTAAGGCACAGCTCTTCCGAAACTTTTCAAAACTAACTTAATAACAAACAAAAAAACCTAGCTAACTAACGTTTGCGAGAATGGGAAGCATTGTGTAGTAGAAGCCAGGACGATTGCCAGCGGATAAGAAAATAGAATAAAAGATACACAAACACAGCAACTAAAAACTAAAATAAAGTAAAGAAGGCGAGAAGGAAACAAACCTGACGAGGAAAAGAAAAACAAAAGGAACAACAACACACAAATGTGAAAACCCATTTTGTCGAAGGCAAATATTTTTAAAATAATGCTAAACCACACACACAAGCAACACTTACAAACGGACAAAGAAAGGGATTGCTCTCTCTCAATCAGACAGCCCTGGAATGGGAAGAGGGTTGGTTCTCTGCATTAGTGCTGTGGAATGAACGATGCTGGTGAGGAAACGAAGCGCATTGTCGAGATATGTACGCCTGAAGCTGCCTGTAGGAGAATAAAGGACGAGGAACATGGTAGCTCCAAGGAGAAGAGCACGGTGAAGCATCCGAGGGAAAAGTCCTTGGGAATGATCGACACTCCTGAGTGAACCTATAATTTTGTTAGGAATTTTCCAGAGAATCAGGAAACTGGTTCGTTTTTCGGATGAATTTTGATTCAACCGAAGGAAATTTCAATACATGGACAGTTATGAACGATTGGATCTTTCTTTATGGAA
Organism: Anopheles culicifacies; assembly: GCA_000473375.1. Taxonomy (NCBI): domain Eukaryota; kingdom Metazoa; phylum Arthropoda; class Insecta; order Diptera; family Culicidae; genus Anopheles; species Anopheles culicifacies. The sequence goes on along the minus strand of AXCM01009143.1, from coordinate 7,756 downwards.
TTAATAGCTCGTCAGAAATAACCAGAAATTATTCTTCTAAAATGAAATCTTCAAAATCCTGACCTTTAGGAGGGTACGCTTCCACCGATATGTTTGTGTCCGACAAAATATATGCAAGCCACCAGTAGTGTAGAGTTCCAAGTTTAAAAAAACAATCTAAATTCCCTTTTCTCTCTCTCTCTCTCAACAAAAAAAAAAACAACTCTCAACTGGCGTAAGAAAGATGATGGACATATTCCATACAGACGATCTGAACGAACTGAACGATGGAAAGGATAAACCGTAACGAGGATCGCGCAAAACCGTTCCACAGCAAAACACACAATCGGCAAAATGGCGCTGATGATTTGAAAAAAAAAAAGAAACAAATCGACTATGTTAAACAATTTAACGGAGAAAATCAATAAAACTCATATAACACGTGTTGGAAGATGAAAAACCAAAACAAAAAACAAAACGAACGATGCTTTTCAATTGACTGACGCTTCTAAACGTGCTTGGTTTATTAGTTTTGTGTTAAGTACTAAATAAGGAAACGATTTCTTTCAAGGTAACATCACAGCTTTCTTCGTTTACAGCGTACGACGAATGTTTAAACGGTTTGATTTCGGATGCAGAGCATCCTCTACCAGCTCGTTATACGTTAGTGTATGTCCACCAGTGTTGACCGTTGCTGTTGTGTTGTTGTGACTGCGAAAGGATGCAGCTCCGATAAAGCTATACTCTCCGAAGGTTTTCAGTCGACGCCGAAAACTGTCCATTTTGTGTTGGCCTTGGGTGGATGTATGCTGTTCTGGCTTTTTGGACGACTCCATAACTTTTGTTGGAATGACCTTACTTGTTTGAGGAACAGGAACGCTGTTCAAGTATGCGCTGCGCGTGAAAGACTCTGTCCGTTCGTGTTCAAGTGTCAGTATAAATAGTCGAATCCGGGTAGCCTGTTGAGGTTTTACCCAAGTAGCTTTTTTACCCGTAGGATACGCCATGGAAAAAAAACATGAGTACGATTTATAGTAGGCGGGTGTATTTTAAATGTTTTACGGTTGGACCACGCTTTCTGCTTGAAGCGGGTAGTATTGGGGTAAATAATCTTTGTCAATACCCTGTCAGTACAATCAACAAGAATATGTAATTTAATGAAGAGCGTAGTTCTTTCTTGAACGAAGCAAAAAGCAGCTTTACCCTTTGTTTACCTTAAGAAAGGCTTTTAAATCATCAAGAATTCAGGTCTAAGCTTGTTTTTTTGAAACAAACAGTTTTATCTCTACCCAGCTTTACCAAATTAATTAATTTTTAATATCTTTCCTCGAAAATTACAAAACAACAAGCAACTACAGTTTCAAAATGACTTTCGTTTATTAAAATTCGTTTTTGAAAAACGTTGCTCGAATTGGGCTCAGTTCAATGGGTGTCAAGGCGCGGATTGACTGTCGAAGTGTTGTACAAACTGGTGGACAAAATTACTGCTGAATGCTCTATGCTGTTCACGGACACCGACTGTGGGTTTACCAACTTCCCTCCTAACCGGTCACCAGCCTCGGTAAGTAGAGCTCAGATAGAGCCTTACCAGTGGTCGACTTTTTCCTACACCACCCAGCAGACACCGATGGCATGTGGCCACGAGCACGAAGAAAATGGGAGAAAGTAGACAAAAATATTTCAAACCGTAAAGCTAAAGTTCCATCTGTAAACACTGCTTTTTTTATTTGCATTCCAAAAAAAAGAGGCGAAAACTAAAACGCTGCAAACGCTAAGCATAAAAAGCAATAATTACAAAAGCAATTTAAAAGTCAACAACTCGAGCTTACGAGTGCGTTGTAAACAAAGCGCCACACAAGCGAAGGGGAAAGTGCATTCCCGCTGAGTATGTTGCAATTATTTATCAGGTTTTTACATTTTCGCGCGCATTTAACTTACTTAGCTGTACTAAGGGAAGGGAATTTGAAATGGATGCTTGAGGGTTTGGAACAAACTATAAATTGCAGTGCAATAAAATGAATAAAAAAGGCGTTTTTTTTTTTGTATAAAAATTTCCAAGCTACCATGCACACACAAACACACCTTAACGCTGTAATCTACGCATAACTATGGAGGCAAATTAAAGCAAAACAGCCCTACCCTGCCCTTCGTTGTTGTCGAGTCGGTCAACGATGACACGGAGGGCTGCCTGTCGAACATTTTTCCAAGGGTTCTGCAGCGCTAACAGCAAACTTCGAAGGAGAACCTTTTTTTTGGAAAGGATCGTTGGGATGGAGTCGCATGGGTAAAGGAATCGAATTGGATCGGGTAAAAAAGGGTAAAAGAGTCAGGGTAAACGCAAGGGAATCCTGCGCGACGTTTCGTTTTCGTTTCGAGTCTCTCTGTATTGCTGTGCGATACCGTACGTACGATGAGAACATGTTCGTTTTGGTTATTTCTTCAGTTTTTTTTTGTTCTTTTTTGTCCACAATTATATGAAAGCTTGGCAAGTTATTGTGTTTTTTTGTTATTTTCTTGTTTCGTTTTTTTAGTAAAACTTCATACAAACTTTTACAAACAGCAGCGGTTCGTAAGCTAAACAAGCGGAGCCATTTTATTTGCGAGGGATGTTAATTTTTCCATTCATTTAAAAAAAACGCACAAATCATTCGGGAGAAGGCATTTCAATTGAGCTTTTGCCAAGTGCGGGAAGTGGGTGGGTTATTTTTTGTTTTTGCTTTTCTCTCTGGTTTTGGTTTGGTGCTTTTTCTCCCCCCAAAACAAAAGCAACGGGAAACGCGGATTTTAGAGGATCTTGCGGTACTTTCTGTTAGTGTATGCCTTCGAGTGGCAGTTGTACGACTTGATCTGATTACTTAGCGTGTACATAAGCTTCTTGTCGTCCTTCTTGTGGCTGATGCTGGTATAGCTATACACATCGTTGATGTCACGTGGGGCGCTGAAAGAAAAATATGGCAGAAATGGCACAGGAAAGAAAGAACGAGATTTAGAATGATCCCATCGTCCATCAATGGTAGGTAAAAGGATGAACTCACTTCTTCTGGGTCCTCAGGACACGTTCAGCCCAGGTTTGGGGGCGAGGAATCTCCGACGCAACTCCTCGTGATCGCCGGTCCAGATAGTCGATGACATCGTCGTAGTAATTGACGCGATAATCGTACATATAGTTGTATTGCAAAAATTGTGGGCTGTTGAGCATAGCAGGTAAAAATAAAAATATCAATCTTTCTATTCATGTAAAGCATATAAAACACATCTAATAAATATCGAAGTAAATAAATAAACAGACAAAAGAAAAGGATCGTATACGTCAACACTTTTTTTTGTATAATTTATTGTTAATAATTTATCCGAATTCCAAATTAATCCGAATCTTTTCATTTCAAACAACAAAATATGCTTTCGGTCACACTGTGTGCCGTTTACATTCACGGGTTCAGTCCTCCGTCCGCTAATAATCAGCCCAGGTCCAATTTCTGATACCAGGAGAGCATCCAAAACAGCAGGTAGCTTTTAGGCGCCTGTGCTTCGTTTTCGGACGCAAAAACAACCTCCAAAGCGAACCGATTTTGGATTTTCAATACCAGGAGAGCATCCTTTGCAGGAGGTAGCTCTAGCTCGACCAAATACTGCACAAAGCTGTCTCTTTCTTGCGTGTTATCGTAATCAAAAATCTCCAAACATTGCCTCTCACTCTCACCCGAAGGAGAACGATCATTGGTGTTAGTACATCGAATGGAGGGGAAATGATCGTTCTTCTCGTTTCACCCGTAAGCTTCTCATATGCGTGAGATAAAGCCATACTCCAAAACCATCCAACACCAAGAGAGCAGGCAATGCAGGAGGTAGCCTAATTCCTTTCGGCTTGCTGATAATGCATATAGTTGTCTCATTTACGCATGCTATCACAGATCATAAGCGGTGATCTTCTACTATTCGCTCATTAGTATCCATCCTAGAGCGGTTGTGTGAGAGAGTCGAATGTAGTGGGCAGAATCATTCACCTCTTTCTGTCCGTTCTGACAGTACAGTGCATACCATAAATACAGAAATGTTTTTATATTTTTGAGAATGTGTTTTTAGGAATCAATGTAAAAACGGTGGCAAATAAAAGTATCTTTAATTAATATAATAATTGTTTATATTTAAAGACGAATTTTACAACTTATAGTTGATTCTATGATCATTTTGTAACGTACTATAATCAATTTGATTTATTTGTATTCAAACACGTTTTAATAATAATTCATATAATTATGTTACACACTGTGCGTTACAGATGGGCAAAAGAGAAGAAGGATAGTTTTTATACATCTGCTCTCTTTACTCTTCCAAGCAAACTGATAGATCGAAGAACGATCACTATCAATGATAAGAAGAGCAAACGGGACAACATGCATGCGATACTGGAACGCCGGCTACCTTCTACCATGGTATGTTCTCCTGTGAACCAAACTGGTTATGAAGCATTTTGGCGTAACCGTCAATCATTTCGGAAATCTCGTTAAATTCGAATGCAATTCGAATTCGTTCTTCTTGCGATCAGACAACACGTGCAGTAGGGAGTTTTTTTTTAAATAAATTCTTATAGTTTTAACTAAGAAACTGACTTCATTTGCTTGAATAATTATTATTTAATAACCGATTTTTTATGGTTCACTTACCGGACCCAGTGCTTGTAAAGCGGCATCTTGCGACGGTTAAAGTCATCGACAATGTTCAACGGCTTAGCGCCCGGCTTGTTCTTCACAATGACGCCAGTGGATGCAGCACCATCATCCATGGTTAGGCCGGTTTATTTGATACTGAAAGTAAGCGTACCTGTACCGAAAGGAGGAGCATTACGTTAATCTTTATTTAACAACAACAATAGACAATTTTCACGATCATGATCACCGACTGTTCGCGAAGGGTTTGCCTTCGTTTGCGTACTACAGCCACCTTACGATAAACAGGCACACAAACAACACACAAACCCACAAATGTTAGGCGTTTAATGTCGGTGATTAAAATTAGACATTAATTGTAATTGCCTGTCTCCGTATGCTTGCACCACACGGATCGAGTGCACTTTTCGCTCAATTTTGGCATCTTTTATCCCCCAGCCGATAGCGTGCAACAGTGCAACGATCGATTTCATGAGAAAGAAAAGCAACAACACTCAAACCACCAACCCGCGGTCTCGATCGGCATTTGCACGATCGTCTTTGCGAGCTGTGGCGTTTTGTTCCTGTTGGAACGACGCGCTTTTCTTCTCGACAATCTCGACTGGATTGACTCTACATCTGGTCGCCCGTCGTTGGTTTCGTTGTTGGCATTGCGTTGCCTAGCAGCACTCTAGTTGCTGACATTTCGACGTTCCGTCTCGGCTGATGGGTCGCCGTTAACGATCAAGTAGGCGGAAGTCGCCCGTCTGACATTGCAGCTGTCAAAGGGTTCAAAGAGCGGTTGGAACGATACCGACCAAGATGATGATTTGTGGCGATGATCGTGACATCTATTTTTTTGCCTTTTCGGCTTTTCGGTCACTGCGTTTTGGCTAACGATGAGCTTGATGAATGATTTATGTGAAGTGGCGTTGATGGGAGGTGTATATTACTGCTGGCATTATCCCGAAACGTTGCTGATTACTTTGTACCAAACAAATGTAAAAAGTTGGATTATTTTCGTGCAATAATGAGGCAACGCAAAGGAATGGGTAATAAGTCATCTTCTGCAATATTGATCGATCATTCCCACCAATCGGCCCAGAAACACCATTCCTTCAGCGATCGATGTGCGTAATTAATTTCCCTGACCCCGTACAAGCACTTTGAGCATGTGCTAACGAGGCCAATTTATTTGCCACTTTGAAGAGAGAATAATAAATTATCTTCACGCCAGTCGATAAAGGCCAATTTTAGCGTGGCACACACATACACGACACGCACACAAACGATCATGATCACATGAACAAAAATTGAATTGAAAAGTTGCCAGCAAAGGTGCATTTTTGTGGTGTTTCGCTGTTTACAAAATTCCAAACTATTTAAAAGAGCGTATTTTAACAACTGTTGTTAAATATGTTACAAAACAAAAATTATAAATTGCATCGACTTTTAGAACACCAACACCACTTTGTGCAACTAAACTTGTATGTACATCTTTACTTTCACATCGTTAATGTTAAAGTCCTTTCGTTTATTCCTACAGTTTGTTCGATACATCCACAATGTAATAGATTCATTCACAACAACACTAAACAGTAACAAAACAGACGATCGAAAGCAATTAACAAATTCACTAAAACGACGCGCCGTACCTTTGAAAATTGACTTGTTAATCCGGTGGAATGAACAGAGAGACTGACTGCTTCCCGTAACCGCACGGTATCGAAATCGACACGTTGTCGAGCGTTCAAGCATTCGGGTCACCCGTTTTCCTCTCTCCCGTCCCCATTGCATGGCCGTTTTTGTACAGGGAGCCACCTTTCCCCCATCAGCGGAGCGGCATCTCGAAAGCTCGTTCGGTTTGGCATAGTCACGCCAGCGAGCGTGTCACGATCCACGAAGATCACCTAACGAAGAACAAGAGAACGGCTGTTCGTGAGGGGAAGGGAAGGGACAGGTAAAACAAGGGACACATTTTCGCACTCGTTCGAGTGGAAACACCTTTTTTCTACACCGTTTGGATCTGTCAATGGATATTTCGTGGCATAAAGGCAACCGAAACCGATCCGTGGCGCACGGGGCGGAAACAAAACGACGCACCATTCGGAGCGTGTGTCGCCAGCTGATGGATGGAATGTATATATGGATCGTGATCGTACGGGATCTTATTATTGTTTTTACTGCTTATATAAAGCAATGTACAAGGGAGTTTGATGAAAAATATCGCTTTTAAATAAATTGTATCAAGAGATGGTTTACATTTATGATAGCCTACATTCAGGCGCATTTTCTATTTTACAATTTATATTGTAATTATATTATCATGCGGAACACTTTTACGGTTATTCTTTTCTTTTAGTTTTACTCTTCAACAACACATTTCTGCTCGGATTTTATTCGGATAGTCTATTCTTCTTTAAATGCCAACGAAAGCAGTTAATGTTTTAAAAAGGAGTAAAAAACAACTCCTGAAAGTATGCAATCTTTTGTAAAAATAGACAAATATGGTATCAAACGATATTTGTTTCGTTTTTCTCTACAATATCTCTGACTAGAGATGAGTTTGCCAACAAGAACTGGCTTGTTTGCTCTGTGGGAATTTTGCATTTTCAGTCACTCAGCATTCAGTTGCTTTTTTTTAGTATTTGCTAACTACTCTCCTGATGTACACAATCAGTGTCTAATTAGCATCGCTTGCGAAAATTCGACAAATAGCGCTAAATTGTTTATAATGCAAAAGCCCAACTACCTTGCACGTTTATTGTTTCGCTATGATGCATCATTCGGTTGGCTACAGCTCATGTAATTCCGAAACCATTTGCCGCGATCTGACATCGCACTGAAGGAAACGGTGGACCTGCCATATATTCCGTACGGCCACCCTTCATCGCGCACTACAAAGCACCGTGGATGATATAAGCGACGCGATTATTCAAAGAATTCGCACCAAGATTTACGAACCGTTTAGTTGCTTTTTTGGTTGCGGGATCTGGGATTCGGTATGGACGAACTATCCTCCTTCTCGAACGTTTAGCAGCTGGCCCATAAACACACATTGCCGGGGTTGCATTTGTTGGCCCGCGCAAGTGGTGAAGTAAAATTAACTATCTTATTTTTGCAAGTCTTGT
>AXCM01009142.1:0-11753 GCA_000473375.1 Anopheles culicifacies | reverse complement strand
CACAGGGTGTTGCAAAACTGTTGCCCACCGTACGAAAAACAATCACTGTCCCATTTACGGGAGTGGAAATGCGTCCCGGATCATCAACATTTCTGGATTGCTATCTAAATGTGTAAGGGATTTCCATTCTATCCCTGTCGAGTTGGGGATCTCTTATCCTTTCTCTCGCTTTTTCTCTCTCTTTCTCTCTCTCTCTCTCTCTCTCTCTTTGTCTATCTTATTTTAATTCCCTTTCTCGTATCCGGGCGGATGATAAATACTGTTTCGATGGGTGAAATATCAAAACTCACAAATATTCGACGGGATTGGGGCAGATAAATGAAACCGAACTGGCATTTAGGTGAAGGATGCTGCCACAGAACGGAGGCATGGGATGACCCTTGGAAGAGAAAATGGCAATGCTGTGGCACCACATACTGGCTTTGTATCGGTGGCTGCTGCTGGAAGCAGTCGAAAAATAATATTTTGTTACTCCCACAGAGATGGAGAAACGGTGTGTGTGAGAGAGAGTGAGAGAGGGAGAGAGAGGGGAAAATCCCAGATGTAAATCCATGCAAACAGCGAACAGCGAATCCTCGAGTGAGGTTTTTGTAAACGGTAAAAATTGAAATTTTATTATTAATTTCTCGTTACCCTTGCCAGTCTTGATGTTCAATTAGAGTGTTGCTCCGACGTATGCAGCAAGCTATGCAAAGTGAAATCAATTAAAGCAAAAACTTTCCACTTCCACTAGACGTATCCGGATGGATACCTTAATTGGATGCTATTTTTGATGCCTTAGTATTGCTATTTCATATCGTGTGGCCATTACGATGCACAATGGAAGTATTTTACACTAAATATCATTGTAACTTACCAAAGATTTGAAGAATGACGTTAAATTAAAACTAAAACGCGTTTCAACACAAGTGGATATGTGTATACTTATTGGTTCACGATTTGAAATTATTTCGCTCTTTTGTTTTTGCTGCTAAACAAACGAGACATCGATTTTTCTCACAAATTATATTGCTTTACATAGTTATCTTATCATTTTCAACAAAATAATTTGTAAGAACATCTTTCATATGCTCGCCTTTGCAAATCTGTTGTTAAATGCGAGCAACGTTGAAATTTTGAATATTTTAATGGCGTTACAACAACAGCAGAAATAAAATTTGAAGTTTTAGAAATTAAGTTGTTTAAGTTTTCAACATAAACTACATAAAACATTATTTTGAGTGATAAATGTATAATTAAGTTATTTAGAAGCAAAAGAAATTGAATGAAAATGTTTTAAGCAATGAACCAATAAGTATAAACATTTCCATTTTGAATGGAACGCATTTTAGTTTCAACTTTCCATATTAATAATAATAAAAAAGTGTTTCTTTAAACGATTAACTATTATTCCAAATACACATAATGAAGAAAGAGCTTTTCTATAATGAAAAACTCCAAAAGCAGAACAAAGCAGTACACATTATTACCTTTTCGTTTGTTTTACAATTGCATTCCTTGCATTTGCACTGAATAAAATGCCATTAAATGGAATATCTCATGCTAAAGGAAAACGAAAACAGCATAAAAGAAGAGAGAGTAGAAAAAAGCTACCGTTTCGTACTTCTGGAATGAGAAAAAAACCCCGGATCACCAAAATCAATGCATGAACCACTCAATTGTATTCGATTTGCTACGCAATTCCAAACAGCGCGCATCGAAAGCAAACTCAGCAAACTTGATAAATTCCACCGCAAGATGTTGCTTACTGGCCAGCGAAAATAGCAACATTGAGTCATTTTCATTTTCCGACCAAAAATCGGCACGCTGTGGAGATGAACGTGGAAAGAGTGTACCGGAAAAGATTAAACGCTGCCCAGCTTCGCTTCCTAACGAGCAGCATAATGAATTCATTACGGAGGACAAATGCTACTCATTAGCAGCTGTGGTGATCTGAGCGGACTTTGAACGTCCGGTGGACATTGGTCAGCACTGGTTGCCGGAGCGATCTGACGCTAGAGAGGATTATTAGATTTTATCATAATCATGCATCCTCTGTGGACGCTGGTAAGCTGGTGGTGCCGTTTAGGTATGTCGTTAGTCGGTGTTAGTTGGTGATATGCGTATCATCGTGTAACCATGGATAAGATCCAGGATATATATGGGAAGTAAGTAAGCATAATCAACCGAGAAATTCTGTCATATACGACTGCAAGATCTTGTTAAAAGTACCACAATCCATGCTGCATGAATGGTTTTGATAACCTCCGCAATACGTGATGCGCGTTATTACAACTTATATGGACATTAATTAAAAGTACTCGTTGTTTGTATTTAATTGACATTTTCTAGTTAGATCTGTATGATTCATAATTAATGATGCAAAGTTAATAGCAACTGTCAAAGGTAAACACCGCAATAAAACAGTTCCAATTTGTCCAACTACTACGCGCTGTCATAGTAACCGTATCGCACCAAAATCAACATGGCACTGACGGAGCATGTAAAATGATGTAGTTCACCCTTCGCCCTTCGCGGTGATTGTCGTGGCCGCCAGGAAGGAAAAAAACCCTCCTCAACCGCAGCAATAAAAACGTGGGCGGAGCTACTACTATTGTGCAGGCGGGAGAAAACCGTTCGTTGGAAAACACCGCACGGTTCCGTTGGGTACGCACCGGGAAACACATCATCATTAGGCCCACCGCGTTTGTCTGCGCGTTGCTCCGCGTTTATAAACATGGGGTTTCTTCTGTAAACCTTTTGGTTATGGAGCCGGCGGAGAGCGTTTTCCTTGAAAAGGGTGCTCTATTTCGGTATCGCGGTAAGTGCGCGGTGTATTTAGTATTTTAGTACACACCTGCTTTTTTTATGACGCAAACCTCCGAGCTTTTGACAGTTGGTTGACAATGTGTCAAATGAGTTAGTATGTGAAGCAATCGAAGTAAGAATCTATCAATGGCATTAAGAAGCGAATAAAAGAGCTGCTACAAAGAGACAGAAAATCTTAAAATGTCTTGCACACAAACATACGTTGTATTTAGCTGCAAATATTCGATACTGCAATGTGCATAGCACGTCCCTGTCGTCGTCTACCTTCACCATTCCACGAAATCCGTCTCTAGTTGCGATGTGTGAACTCTTAATTAACTCAATGCAATTGCAACCTAATTGAAGCACACCATCAACTCCGCAGCTTATCGATCCGTTAAGCACGACTAAAATCCTTACGTGCCGTATTTTGACAGGCCGGTTTCTTGGAAGAGCGTGCCAGGAACTTGGCCAAGTATTTAAAGCCTTCCCGACCGTCGGCTAAAAGCCAACCGACAACGAAGCGCTTCAAACCATTCCCAGTTAAATAGCCGGCGGTAATTATCGGCAGTCGTACGGGCAACGCCACTCAAACTCAGCTCGCCTAGGAATGTCACCATTTTGGTGGAATGCTTCCTGGAACCAAGGCCCCAAACCCTCCAATGTTCTTCCCTGCTGCCGTCCGTTCGTTCGCGTCAAAGTGTCGAAGACGCGCAATAATGCAATTAACGTTCGTCTATTTCCAGTTCATTTGCTTTCCACTTGGAGACGGATGGGTGGTTTCCCTTTTTGCGTTATCGTCCCGCCATCCGTCGGACGCGGAAACGCTACTAATTTGCTCTTCATTTTCCAGCATACATTCCGGTGTTGTTTGCTTCGACGTTTTCAGACGTTTCGTTTGATAACTCAATTAAAAGAAAGGAATCAATTGAGGGTCATTTACAGAAGGATCCTTTTTTTTCTAGACCATCGGATCTTCTGTCCTGGACATATAAATATCGTGAACAGGATCTGGGCGAAACAAACTGAAACGAAACCCTTTAACTATATAAATCGCCACTGTTTCTATTTTAAGTCAAAATATATTTTTTTTTTTTTTTATTCATTAAGAACGGCCAGGCCCGTATTGCTTAGTCAAAATATAGTAACGCGACATGTTTTTTTTTAAATAAAAGGAAAATGTTTACCAAATAAATTATTAACTTTTAGTAACTTTAACTTCAGTAACTTGCCCATAAGCTCGTTCCTCTTTCGCGTTGGCTAGTTTGAAGTGGCTATTCTCGATGCCTGCATATGTAAATTTGTTTTTGAGCCTCTGACAACACGCATTCCAGGCTTTCCAGCAGAAGGACGTTTGATATTTCAGTCAACGATGGAAAACGACGAACGACGATCATCAAACACGAGAAAGAAACGCACCGAAAAGTATTTCAATTAGAATTCCTGCTAAACTCGCCCTCCTTCACTCATCGCGAAGGTATTGGGTATCGTTTTTGGGGCAGATTTGTGCATCGTTTGAATAAAAAACATTTAAAAAAGAACTTTGCCGTTCGGGATGACGTTGCTTTCATTCGGCGACTGTTGCAAGAGGAATTCGGTGTATACAAGTAGTAGACAACAAAATTTGTATTATAGAACAGTGATGAAGTTAGCATGTAACGATCACATAGAAAAAATAGACATTTAATAAATGAACCCATTTCAAATGATTGTTCAATTTAGACAACATGAGGGAATTTGAAGGATTAAGTCATCCTTAACATCAACAATACTGGCAAACCTTTTTTATTTAGTAATATTCCTTACTTTGAACATATCAATTCATTCGTTATCTACTATGAATCACTTCATTGAATAATTCTTGGATTCTTCAAACTACAGTTTATTTTTCTCCATACAACACTTATATGGGAATTTTGGGATTCTTTATATGGAATTTAATAACTTTTATCTGTTTTTTTTTATAATTATGTTATTTATAAAGTTTTAATAAGTTGAAATAAGTGTAAAATATAACTATTCTATGGCATGCAAACAACGTGTAAAATGATACTCGATTAACGCGAACTTATTTATTGGTGTAACTTTGTAAAGACCGTGCTTATAGTTTATTTTAGTAAATCAATTGTCGAAAATACTATAATGTAATCAAAACTATAAGCAAATAATCTTTTTTTTGTATTCTTGAAGAACGGCAGGGTTATAATGCTTACTTGATTATCTTAAACCACTAAAAACGAATGTTAAACATGCGATTGCATACATGTAGGCGCTTTACGAATTCAAAAACACAAAGCAGTAGAAATAATCGTGTTGGAGATAAGAAAATTATGCTAAACACCAAAAGTAGCGACGGAGAGTACCACTCAATGAAGAGTTTTCCACTTTAAGCTCAATGAAACGCGTCTTAGTAGACGCACACATACACACTCCACAAACAGTAGCACTTTTTTTAAATGTCTTTATCGGATCTTTTCCATCGCATTTTTTGCGCGTACGCATTTCTTTCTAATTTGACCGCGTACATCCCCCCTCTCTCTCTCTATCCACTAAAAAAACACCATTACACCAAACCCCCCACAGTTCCAACCCCATCCTAACCCATTGGCTCCGTACGGTTCATTTAATTCAAGCTTCCCAAAATGCTTCCATTTGGGTTCGCCTCATGTTCAGGCTATGAACATTCCGTTCATGCACATAGCGCAGTCTTGGTAGTATTATGCTCCACCGACCAGGGAACCAGCCTTCTCCCCCCCTTACCTGGACGTACTTTTTTGCTTGCTACTACCAGCCACCCTACGAGCTAGATAACTCCCCGTCGCGCTCACACAGCCCTGCCCAAGGTTCCCAGCAATCTTGCTGTCAATTAAATTTCCGTTAAGAAAATGAGCCCGAAAATTCACAGCAACTTAATCAGTCCCCGGGGCTTTAGCGTTGGCTCGTTCGTCCTTACCGCCCACCGGCGGCCCTTCACCCATTTTCCCACCCCACAACAATAACGGAAAAGTGTCTAAAATGAGATGAGGTTGCTGGATGCTTTCCAGCACGTGATGCTGTGATTCGTTCGCTTTACGGGCGAGAACGAGATAGCGAAACGGCGGGAGAAAGTATGGGTAGAAAGGTTGTGAATGCGTGAGCGAAAGGGAGAATGAGACAGAGAGAACATTATGGTAATTTACCGTTTTCCTTTCTGCACACTGTTCATGAGCTTCAAATGAATGGTTCACGATCGAAGAAAAATGGCCGCTTCCGCTTTCACCCACCAACGAATGGGGAGAAAACGGGTGGCGGGTGCGGGTTTTGGAAAAAAAGAGAAAAACTAAGAGAATGAAAAGTAATGCCCGGAAGTGGAAAAAGCACGCATGCGTCTAAAAGATGGTAAACACACTCATATCTGGTTGACTCTTTCACACACGTTTCCACTCGAACAGCGGTACTGCTCTAACCGTCTCTTGCAGAGGGAAAACGGATTTTCCGCACGTACACATTTGCGTTCGCACAACTATCGGAAAGGTTTCCGGGGAAATCGTGGTCGAAATGTTCCACATTCCCTCGCTAATATTGTTGTCAAGTGTTATGATTTTATTTTAGCCCATCCTTCTCCCGCCAGATTCTCCCACACCAATCTCCATGTATCCATTCATTTTCTCGCTCTCTATCTCTATCTCTCTCTCTCTCTTGCTTACCCACCATACATCACAGCTACTTGGATTGTGTACATGTGTGTGGAGAGAAAAACCAGGCAGAACTGAGGATCAAGTGACTGATGACGTTGCGGGGTGCAGGTTTATTCCGAGAATGAACATTTCGGGACCAGATTTGGTCGGGTTGGTTAGCCTTTTTACTCACAGCATTTCCGGCACACACCCCTCCCGCTTCCTGCTTAATGGGGCAGCATCCGTGCATCGCATGCTGCGTGCGTTTTCCATTCATGACTTTATGGTATTTTTATTAGCCTTTCCGCTCTATCCGCTGGCTGGATGGATGGGGTGGTACGTTGCGGAAGCACAGCTAGGGTGGTTTTGATTGTCTGGTCAAATTAACGATACCCGCTACCACTTGCATCCCTTGGCTTGCCTGTGCACCTGCAAAAACAACATCATCATTATTGGGTGAGGGACCATTATCTCACCCTCCTGTGTAACTGATGCAACACACACATAGACAGGGCCATCAGGGTTCGGGGTCGTCATGCTGCATGTCCTGTGGACGTCGGTTGTCCTGTCTGGTCCAGCCTGTTTGCCTCGTCAGTCAGTTGCTGACGTTCGTACGCGTGGTATCGTTGTCCGGTTGCCGTTAACGTCGAAGAGCACACCCGGGTAGCACGCTCAAAGGACGAATTAAATGAGGTGTGAAAATGTGCCTAATGGTGACATTAGTAGAGCAAGGAAAAAGCTATGTGATTAGCAATCAGGCGTGAGAAAGATTTTTGCACTTGAAAGAGGTTAAAAGCCGTCGGAAACTTGTTGGACACGTGTTAATTAAGTTGTTGCAATTAATCGTCCATTACGTACCGAGATCTTCATCGTTTACTCCTCAACTCCACAAACCCGACGGCCAAAGCGTCAGGCATCCCACCAGCATCAGTGTTGTCCAACAGCACAGGGGCACTCACACTCACCACACGCCCATCGGGCAGTGGCAACGAACCCGGATTATGTTACATCCCCAGCGGTGCGGACCCAAAAAGGTTGAACGGACCGCCCAGTAAGGGATCATCACTGTTTATCGTGGTTAGTTTTGTCACAACACTCAACGTGAGATCAAACAGTGTCAACAACTACGGATACGGAGTACGGAGGTGTTTCGTTCCATCGCAAATTCAATGACTATTCGCTCAAATAATGTGATTAACGATAAGTGGAAGCTCAACATTAACGAACCATAACACTGTGGTGCTTTCGAATATCGGATGCTTCCGTATGCAACCAAAAACAGCTTCAAACTGTTTCTCAACCCTCAGTGAATGTGATTCATTGTAGTAGTGCTAAAGTGATAAAGTGTTATTCAACAATTAACACCAAACGGGTTGATTAATTACCCGCTTGACAAAAAAAAAATACTCCAAAGCAAAAAAACTTGATGCGCCGGAAAATCATCACCGACGGAGTAATGTGTGCCTGTGCTGTGCAAACTCGGTGGTATTTGTTTGTTGGTCTGATAACAATCAATTCATTTGCTGTTTAATTAAGTGCACCAGAGAGTGACAAATTGCATTAGCCGGTGGGGGAAAAAGAATACCAAAGAAACTTTTCCAATTGCTTTGGATTTATAAACAAGGTAATCAATTTTTTAGTACGTGGTTTTGTAGTGATTTAATATATTTTAATTTGTGAACAAAAACTGTGAAGAAACCAAAGAGGCTATTATGTATTTTTTATTTTAGTTTGGTGTAGAATGACTCAGAATTGTGTTTATCAGTTGGCTGGACAGTGCCTTGCTTGCTACAGAGTCTTTTAATTTTATAAAAAAATGCATATGAGCCTGCAAGTAAATATTACTGACATTAAATCGTTAGTCGTAGCTTCGGTGGTTTAAGTAAAGTAAAGTTAAGCTCATTATTATGAAACAAGCTTTATTTATTTATTGTTGATGAACTTGGAGCGGCCCAGTGGTCGAGGAGATTGAGTTGCCGGTCTTCAGACGGGCAGGACCCGAGGTTCGAATCCCATTCGGGCCGCTCCCCCGCACGCAGGACTGACTATCCTGTTGCGGGTACATTCAAGTCACGGAAGCCAGAAATGGTAGGCCAAGACCTCTCGAAGTTTTAGAACCATAGAAGAAGAAGATTGATGTTCTTACAAGATACCACAATAGATAGTCTAGACCAAACACTCTTTTCTGAATAAGCTAATCGTGGCAGTTGATAATGATTCGGTGAGATCTTTAATGAATGTGCAAAATTAGACATTGAAGTGCTCAGTTAAATGACCGTTTCCGTATCGGGAATTCCGAGAGTTAAAATATACATTGTGAGTAGTTTATAATTTATTAATTTTTGCAACCAAAACTGGATGTGTGTCCTATCCCAGAGGCCAATATCAGTTTAAAAAAACAGAATTACTTTATTTATTTCATTGTTTTTGTGGAACACGTGTCAGTTGTCTAATATGGCTGTCATACAAGAGAAAAAAAGATGCAGATTCTCTGTTTTGTGTGTAGTAATATAAATGCTCTAATCAGGGGCGGCCCAGTGGGAGATTTATATCGGCGCCGGGCCATCACACGACGGATCGTAGTTCAAATCCCATTCAGCTCGTCCCCCTCGAAACATAGACTGACTATCCTGCAACTATAGTAAATGAAGTCTAATACAACATCTTACATCAATTGGTTATAGCAGTTACTCCAAGTATTAATACTGTCTCTATTTTTCAACGATCCACCACTACACGATTTGCTTAACTGTGTCTCAATATCTGAAATTAGTGAGTATGAGATGTCACTTAATTTATTTACTTCGACAGAATTTGTACTTTGAAAAATGTACATGCATGATCAATTTCATTCCATTAAAAAACAAAACACCTTTTGAACGTTACTTACTTATCAGGCGCTACAACCGCTCGCGGTTCAACGCCGTCGTCTGCCGATCCAGTTATTTTGAACGTTAACTGCAAGTAAATTGAAAATATGTTATTGAAGTGTATGATACCTTCCACTAGTTTTTCTATATGCGTTTTGTCGTTTGGCGGCTTATCCGCTGCTAGCTTTCCATACAAACTGACGAGCCAAATCAACCTGTGAGTTAATTATTAATATCTTTACCTAATGTCAGTTTCGATCACCTGCTCGACAAATGCCCGACAATTCCCAGATTTTAATTATCTAAATAAATATTTTATGAATGTTTGTTGAAATGTTTATTTAATTTAGGTTGAAAAAAAATAATTGAGTTTGACATAATGTTTTTTCAACTGGTGTCTAATACGGCCAGGCCGTCATACAAGAACAAAAAAAAAAAAAAAAAAATGTTTTTTCAACTGGGTATGGGCGATTTAAAGCAACATCAGATCAACAGTTCCGTGCAGATCCAAACATGTCAACATGATGCAACCCAGTTTCAAAAAATTTATCGATATTTGCTCGATTGTTTGACAGAAACCGTCTTAAGATTTTAGATTTCTAACTGTTTGTATCATAGGTTTCAGTAATGGAGGACAGAAATAGCAGGCCACAAGACTTATAGAGTCATAGAAGTAGAAGAAGAAGTAGCTAAAGCTTAGATTAAAAAAAAAAGGTTCACTGAATCTTCTTCCAACGGTCCCGCTTTCCTTGCTTAGGTATAGCTAATGAGTTTGTAGACAGTTGTATTGTTTCACAAACAGTTCCACGTGGATTTCGTATTAAAAATGTTGTGTTCTTTAGTTGTTACAATGCTTTAATTTTAACTTAAAATAACACTTTAAAATACAGTAGTAAGCTGGACTGTCCAAACGGTCTACGCTCTCTGTTCTCCTCGTGCCCTGTCCTGCACTAGTACATCTACAATGACAATCTATAAGTGTCATTGCGAGTGACATTAGTGGTACACAGGCACAGGGTGATTGCCAACAAATAAAAACATCATCTAAAATGTTAGCATTGGCAACATTAGAAAGGGGCAGACTTTAGATGTGATAAGCCTCAGCCAACAAAGCCCACAACTGTTTAAAATAGCTATGGTTAAAACTGACAATGATTGCCAGGAAAACAACAAAGCAATGTGTTTATAAAATGACCATGCTGCACATTCCGATACACACAGCAAAGACAATAGAAACAACAACGAAGATACTGCTATAGGTAATCAAACAATATAAAATATCGAATTATCCGTTAGCTATTGTTCGAATGGGTTATAATGCCACATCCTATCTCCCTCCCCCCTCCACACACACACAGGTGGTTTTTGTGATGCTTTCATATGCCACCCCATTTAAATGGCTCACATTCATTTATGACACTAAATTGCACCACTATCGAATGTCACTCAGGCTGCAAACGATACTGCACAGATTATATTGGGTCCGAGTGTCGATTTTCCTTTAGCCACAATCGATTGTTGCAGAGCTTGTTTCGCTCGCTTTCGCCCCCGGGCTGAATGAGCTGCTTCATAGCTGACGGTGGCTTCTACGGCTTCACCCGGAATGCAAATAAAAAGACAAAGAGATCATCTCGGTCTCGGTTTACTAACTGCCTATAAACTGTCCCAAGTCGTTAAACAATGGACTTAGGTTTACTTAGAAGATGCTAGAAGATGCCACAATGTAAAACCATATTCGTGGAGTGGTGTCATCATCCGCAGCCACAATTGTGCCATTTCGGGGTCCTCGCTCTCTCTCTCTCTTTCACTTTTACGGTCCGGAAGTTGGACAGCGTAACGAACAATAGCCACAGCCGGTTGGTTGGAATGGAAAAGTGACCTCATAAAGTGCGATATTTGATATGCGTACGACTGGTAGGGATGTTTATGCAAATGCATTAACCTTTCTTTTTTTGCTGTCAAACATACAATCTTTAGCGACGATGAATATTAGGTAGCGGAATGAATAGGTTCGGACCGTTGGGGCTTCGTGTGCGACTTGTTGTGTTGTTTTACATTAGAAAGGTTTAGGTTAAGGCCTCATTTCGTTCCGTTCTTATCGATATTGTACTAGGACACTACAAGCTTTACGAATAGTAGCGCCATCTATCGGAGCTTTTAATATGCCAGGTTTACTATAGCGGCTCGGTGATGTGCCTGGTAGCAGGGCTGGTATTTCACTAAACGGTGTTGGTACCTTTACCGTTCCCTAGACACAAAGCAGACTATGGATTAGTGGACAAATAGCAATCAAGGATGCCAGAAATAATTTTCAATATCTTGAGGTTGTAGCATCGTAACAGAATGAGAATTATATGTACTCTTATCAGTGGCAGAATCACCTAAGAGCGGAGTTGGCGGCCACCAGCTGTTTCACTTGTTACGGAGGCCTTTGATCAAG
>KI425043.1:0-10383 GCA_000473375.1 Anopheles culicifacies | reverse complement strand
CCGGCTAACATCTACTCGCCCCAAATCCAACTGTACCGCGTCTGGGGCGGAAGGCTTCGAAACGTGATCCGCTCGATGTTGATGTGCAAAATGTGTAATGAGACGGAACAGGGCGATAGTGTAATAGCGTTGACGGAAAATCGACGACCAGAAGACGACGTTGACGAGATTTTCATGTCATTTGGGTTTTTTTTTTTTCTTCTTTGCACCATCGTTTCAACATCGCCACACCGCTTATAGCTAGCGGTAAATGTCATTTTATGAAATGGTCTAATTTTTTACGTCCTGTGCGAAAAGCGGTATTATATCATGCTCGATCTGTGGGCAGATTTTGTCATGGTTTCAGTTTGATGTTTTTATTTTTAGCTTGACCAGTAATTAGTACTATATTTGATGACAAGTTAGATCTTCCAAAAACATTTTTCCAGCATTTTTCAAAATGAAACGAAAAACATACAGACTTTTGAAGTTGCTCTGTGACATAAAAACTTTACGAATTGCGCCCAAATGTTGATGATAAATAGAGCATTAATCTTCCCTAATAAGCTTAAAAAAAATTCAAAACATTCACTCGGTTCAACAAGTTATACATGTAATCGTCGCACGAGCTAAATTAAGATTTAAAGAGCATGATTTTCACCAAACCAATTCCAAGCGAATGAAACGAAAAAGCCATCCGATTAATTATCGTTCACCAAGTGGTTTACCTTTGAGGACTTCCTACCCGGCCATTACATGCCATGGTCATTATCAACGAAAAAAATAAATAAATAAAACGTAATCAAAATCATAATCATTTCCACAGACCCATCGTCGTCATCTGTTTGAATGGCGCTCCGGCTGGCGTCTATAATGGCAAATATCATACATCATGGCCGGAGCTGAAATACGGAATAAACCAAAACAAAAAAAATCACTAAAATTCCTTTCCATACGTACCACCAACCAACCAACCAAACTAGAAGCTATAAATAGGTTGTTGAAAAATTATGCTCTCATTTATCATGCTTTCTAGCCTTTTTCCTACCAGTTAGGTTACTGTCAATGGTCCGTTTGCTGCTAGCAACACCGGCGATGATGGGCAATTGAGATTGTTTTGGAGCAAGAGTCGAGTCCAGTATCCTTCCAACTGGACCAGGTGGTTGTCCTGCAGCGTTTTTCACTTGGCCGGCCGACAACTCCAAAGTCACCACTTGATTCAGCTGCATTACACGCTCGATGGTAATTTAAAAAGGACTCCAACAACTCCAGCGAGAGAAAGAGTGTGTTCTGAGTGTGTTGTGGTTGGAAGCGTTTCCGCACCCCACAGTAGAATGAATTCCTTACACAGAAGCCATGGCATTACAAATCTGGATGGAGCTTCGACCGTTTGACTGGTCATTATGTAATTGAGTTTAAAGTTTTGAAGAGCGGTACTATGATCATTCGACATTGATGAGTTCTTTTTTTTGTTAAATTTTGAGGTGTACGATTTGGAACAACTTAACCAAGAAATTGTTTAAAGGTTGTTAACACTCTAGCGCAAAAGATGTAAAGGATGGAATGGTTACCAAGTGGCATGATAAATTAAACTATGATTACATTTTAAATATTATTTTATTCCTTGAAAAATTTTACAACTTTAATCTTTTTTTTTTTTATTCAGAAGTAGTTAAGTTTGTAATTATTTTTAATCTTTGCAGATTGTTTCAATTAAAAAAATATATAACGAACTTGAAATAAAAAAAATCCCTAAAAATATTTTATCAAATACCTCTTTCAATAATTAAATTATTAATAAAGCAAACAAATGGATGCATACCTATGTTGGCAAGTAATCACGCCGTACTAATTACTGCTTTGTAGTAAACAAAGCCCTACGAAGGTATTGAATGGTAAAATAATCTCCGTTTTCTGTTTTAAAGCCGCAGCCGCCAATCGGCTTTAACAAATCCGATTCAGGGTTTCCAACGAAGGGCACGTGAGAGTGAAGCGGATCCATTCGCGATATTGAACCCGCCGCAGGTCCTAATTAATTTATTGCATTCATTAACCGCTTATCGACAGTTCATTTGCTAAAACCGACAACGAGCGCAAAACAGCTGTGTATTTCTATCGTTGGGTTACGACAAGCTACGAATACGGTACGGCCCCCGGGCTACGAATGTGGCATGAATGCAACCGAAGTGAATGACGTTTCGATTCCCGAGTTTCCACTAGCTTGCGCTCACTAACGAGCCGAGGTAAACAATTGCACTCACAAGCGGTACTAGCAGCAGCAGCAGGAAACGGAAACGGAACGGAATCCAGGAGAAATCGGATTCGGTCCGAGAATTCGAGCTCAAGGTTTGGGATGATATTTCTGACGAGTTGCTTGGTAACACCGACAACAAGGACCGGCAAGCAAGCAAGCCCAGTCAGCCTGCCTCCATTAAACATCCTCAAGGGCGTTTAGCGCCCGTGTCTGTGTGTGTGCAAGCGTGCGTTGCAACTGCATCACTTCATCTCGATGATGAGAATGATTACGTTCGTTCGCAAAGTAGCTCCCAGCGTTAAGAAGGAAAAGAACATCAGCATTACGCACGCAGTCGCGCTCACAGACCGTGCGACCGACCATCCGAAGGATGGCCCGTTGGTGGAGTTGGGTGGAAGGAGTTGTAAAATTTTCACCACAATCCTGTCACGTGCCTAACGCACTTCAACGGTAACGCCCCGATGGTTAGGTGACGTCGGCCAAGAACAAGGCTCCGATAGACTTCATCAACTTCATCAGCGGCGTCACGTTTGGCAGGGGAGGGAAACTGTAAGCAGGGAACCCCGACGATGGCGGATGGATATAAACCATGCCGCTGATTTTGGTCCCCTCCTTTCGATTCCACGCCGCAGGGGAAACGAGTGGGTGTACAAAATTGAATTTCATTATCCGCACATTTATCAACCGGGCCACCGTGCCAGAATGATGTTACTGGGCAGAACGCGCGATGACGTTGATGTGCTATGGAGTGAAAATGGTTGATTTTCGCTCATTGCCGGAAGTTGGAGGAAACACTGGGAAGGTGATCGGTTTCCCGTGTCCGCTCCTTGTCAGACCAGTTCGCTCCGGAAGAAAGTCGTCCCAGGCCGCACATTCGGCGTACGGCATTCGATGGCTTCCTAATGGTGATTATCATCCGCCTGTCCGGACGGGTCCGCACATCAATCTCGAAACATCACACAACGTGGGAAAGAGAGATAGTGCGCTAGAATCATACCTACTGTCACCGAAGTAGTGCGAATCGGATTCGGCCCTGCGATTGACGTTGCCGGACGTTTAATGTCGAAACGTCCTGAACGACCTACGTTGCGTGTGTGTGGCTATTATCTGTGAGATTCTAATGATAAGTAGCCACGCGATGCAGTAAAACATGTGTTACGGAGGGTTTCGTCAGTGGATGCAAGCGAAGAAATCTACTATCTATCATGCTTTTATACGTTAGACATCAGATCGATTTGTACCGAACATTAAAAATGGTGTGTAAAAGTCTGCTTAACGAAACATACGATTATCCAATTTACACAATTAAAGAAAAATCATGTATCACAAAAAATCATCTGTAGCAAAATATTCACAATGTATCAAATAACATCCAAAAATATTGTTTGCAAATGCTCAAAATGTAATTGTCATGCTTTGTAGCCGCATAGCACACAAATTACAATCAACAGAAACCCTCGAGGCTACTTCACGTGTAACTCAATATTCATCGAGCTAATGGAGGACTGCACAGGTGCTGTATAAGCAAATAATCCTTCCCTTCGAACAGTTCTACCGTGTAATGAAATCGATAATCATTGTCAGTTAATAAGGCACACGGGACCGAAGTTAATTCTGGCCGTCTGTGCTTTGGGCGGATTAGTTACCGTTCACGTTCGTGTACACGGTCGATGTCGGCGAGTGACCGATGTGACGTGACGTGACGAGAAGGGAACCATTCCAAGAATGTTGAACGCGGGAAGTGCGATTTTGCGGCTGTCAGTTCACTCAATCAATGGCGAGAAAACCTCCGCAATGCCTGGCAACTACCCTTGCCCTCGCTTCTCGGCGGACATCATTCCCGGGGAGGAAGCACGCGTGGTGGTGGCGTACGGTCGGCCACGTGACATTAATTTATTTAACCAAATGAAGCACTTTTTGCATTTTCGATATCGTTTTAAATCTGTTGTGACACATTTTGATTGACGTTGCACGCAGTTCGAGGCTTCGTCGATGGACGAATGAGGACCGGCAAAGACGGGAGCAACCAACAGCCCAAAGACACGGAAACCATAGAAGAAACCCTACCAATCTAATGGCTGTAGATGATGACGATGATGATGATGATGTGGGTCCGACTGGCAGAACGTGTGCACCGGATGATGCTGCGAGGTGTTCGGCGTGGTGAACGCACGCAGCAAAGGATGCGTACCAGCTCCAAGCTCTAAGTGTCCTTGTATTGATTGTTCGACCGACCGTTCGAACGGTCCTAGTACCGTTGTTACATGCGGCAACGCACACAGGAAATGGAAATTCAATTAACAGATAATCTTATATACGGATTATTATAATTAAATTTGGTCCATCCGACCTTCCGCAGGTATAGATAGCAGAGAGGTGAACGATTGCAGAAAAAAGGTTAGATCGGTTTACCCTTGCTAACGAAGGGTAACCTGTATGATAAATAGAAGTGCAATAATTTTCTGTGGTCGGGTCTTTGAGAAACTGATAAAAAATGACAATGGTGCAAATGATATTGGAAAATACAGGGCTACATGTTGCTTAACTAATTATAATCGAATAAATTGTGTCATTCATAATGGGTATTGACCAATGATGTTGGGGATTTCGGGTTCTCAAAATAACAGCTCTAGTTTTTTAGTCATCTATTTAACAAAAAATAACGAGCAATGGAGCATGAAAATGAGAGACAAAAATTTGCTTTTGTTATCCTGTTCTAAAATCTATTCTTCCTTTTCTTTTCATTCTTCACCTGTTATATTGTCTATGTGTATGCTTGTTACATGTATCTCTAAAATTTTAACCAATCTGGAAATCCCTAACCTGTAACAAAATGCCCTTAGTGGACATTACCAAGACCACAAAAGTCTCGGTCAAACATATGACTGAAAGATATGGTCTAAGGGTCTAAGCCTCAAGAGGTCTTTGCCTGCCAGTTAGTCCTGCGTACGCGGTAGATTGCACAAACGGAGATCGAACCCCGGTTCTGCCGTTTAAGCTACTGAGCCGCTCCAAATAGTATTGGATTTATCAAATAAGACAAACCTACAGGACATATATGTACAACCTTCAACTACAACAACCCCAAAAAGCGAGTCTCCTAGATTCATTAACTTAACCAAAATTAAGTACGGTACATTTTCATCACATTTCATTCTAGTTCCAATCCTCCCAACGATGTGTATTGGCAAATCCAGAACATAATACAGATCCTGGCGCAACAACTATCACAGTTGACTTCCACCAGATATTCTTTGATGATAACATCTCATCCACCCGAGTGAGTGGATGTACCGTTGAGTACCCTCTCACTGCGTCGATTTTTTCCCCTTGGCAAGTCATTTTTTAATGGTCACTTTACTTGGGGAGATTTATTTTTTATCGAGCTTTATCAACGCGATATCGAGCCAGATGTGATAGTGGGCCCCTTACCATGCTCGTCTGATTAGATTTTTTGCCACAAAGCCCAATGCGCGAAGAGGAAAACCACTGTCTACGGATGCACAACCCCTAGATTTTCTTCAAGCAATACGATCAAAAGCCTTGAGGGAACGATAAAAATCTAATCCTTCTGTTTCTCGCAATCATCGCAGCTTAGCGCACTGTTAATCCGGGTTCGGTTTACGGTTTACATACCGCTTCAGAGAGGAAGAACCATCATGCACAGCGCAGTACAGCAGTTACAGCAGGAAACTCGTCTTTAATATGCGTCTCAAGGGCACAATTTGTGGCCGAATACGTCAATATAAAATAAATCGGAATTGTCTTCGCAAAACACGAACTCTTCTTGGTACTCACTTATCTCAAATCCTGTTGAATATTGGAACAACATGAAAATGGTTACCTTGTTTGATGCATATAGGCGTAGTATAAACCATGTTCATTTGTTGAATGGCTTTCATTTTATGTTACAGATATGTCACGGACTTTATAGTATGCAAATTATATACATATTCCGTATTCCATGCTTGGTCATACCGATGGATTCTTTTTCGGCACATTCCTGTTGAAGGGTCTTTACGCCCTCCTTCGTCGACCGGGAGCAAAGAACTCCGTAGAGCAAAGTCGAGTCGAACTTTCATCTCCACTCGAGCGTTGATGATCACTCCAGGGTGTACACTTGCGAAGGACCGTCTTACACTCATTGGCGCAGGACGCACTGTTTTATCTGTACCGTTTTTTTTCCTCGCTTGTTCCTTCTCAAATACAGCACTTTGCCGTACCTCGCCAACCAAATCAGGATTTGTCTGGGTGAGTGCGAGTATGTGTTCGAGTGTGCTTTACTCCGAAATAATACTGAAACCACAAGTAGCCGAGGGTGCGATTCTGGAGTGCGAACGTTCCGAAGGCACCAAACATCCCGCAGACGATTGACAGGCGATGTAAATACGTGAGGGACAGCTCGTGCGCCCTACCGACCGAATATGTTTGGCCGTGAATTGTCGGTTTCAAATCCCCATGCAAATAGGTGCCGTAGGGTCGTAAAGACCAAAAAAAAAAAGTGCACATGCTACATCCACCTAAGAGGGATTTGTTGAGAAGCGCTCAAAGCAAGATTCTGTAAGTTCCAAAAAACCACAATCCCATGAACTTAGTGTAGTTCAGCGCGCACGCACGTGTGTGTATGTGTGTGTCTCTCTTTGCGTTTATAAGAGTTAGAGTGGGGGTGTTTCTTGCATGTATGGCAGAGCAGTGGTCCAAGCGCCCTTAGTCTGGTTCAGAAAATCATCACTCGCACACTCAATCACGTAGCGGCCGAAAGTGATCCGTGATTCCCCGAGTTCCGACTATCGGTGTGGCGAAGGTTTGGAATCCCCTGTTCCAAAGGATAATCGTCGGTGCAAATGATATTTGGGAGAATTTTGCCGTGGCCCGAATGACTTCTTTCGAGCGCTAAGGATCATATTGTTTGCTAGGACGTTGATTGAAACAAGACCACTGTTACCCTAGTACTGCTGCCCGAGAGCTACGTTCAGGTGGATGAGGAGGGTTTCGCAGTGCTTCTTCTCGTGAAGCACTGTTGTTAAGCATCAATTGTGGTCTGGCGTATGCATTACGCCACAGTTCGCATCTTGTTGAGGGTATAAAAGATATGGTGAAGGGGAAAACATTTTTGCAGTTACCTGTTTTCCAAGGAGCTCGCTAAAGCTGAGTTTGGTTAAGCAGTGTGAAGCGAGGTGAGAAGATGTCATGTTTTACATGTTCTTGAACAGGTGTTTTTTTATTGTGGGCAATATCGTTCATCTTAATTATGATACTTTATTATGTATGCTAATTGTAGCTTAATATGTACCAGTTTTGCAAGAAAAGACGGTACAGAGTTTAGGGAAAGATAATTAAAAGCGGTTTATGTCGCATTTCAAGTAATTAATGCGGAAGTATAATATATTCAAACAGTCACAGTTTTAATGGAGAATCCAGTGTATAGCGTTGTACTTCCTTTAAATAAAATTAAATAAACAAATAAGTAACACATATACATTCTATAGAAGCAGAAGTATTTTTAAGGAAACTTATGTATTTTACACATTGTTCTTCTTCTTCTTCTCTGGCTCTACAACCTCGAGAGGTCTTGGCCTGCCATTTCTGGCTTCCGTGACTTGAATGTACCCGTACCAGGATAGTCAGTCCTGCGTACGGGGGAACGGCCCGAATGGGATTCGAACCTCGGTCCTGTCCGTTGGAAGACCGGCGCCTCGGTGTCCTCGGCCACCGAACCGCTCCTTACACATTATTACCTTAAGCATATTATTTATCATTTCCCTTCTTTACAACTCATATTCAACCAGCATTTCTCAAAAAATTATCAATTTTATTTGTATAGGTACCTAAACATACATCCCGCATTTTTTACGGCTACGACATATGTAAATACATAATTTGAAGGTGCCTTGAATTACCTAGAACACATACCGACATTGACTTATCGAGTACATGAAAATCGATTATCGCTAATAGCAGCCGCAATTATAATGCCACAGCACAGCAATGCATAACAGCAGTACCCCATCACATATCCTTATGGGATAGTTTCGATTTGCTGTGACATTCTATGGTAGAAAAATATGTAAAAAAAACACACATAGTTAATGAGAGGAGCCGACCGGTATCGACGTGAGGCGAAAGACGGAAAAGAAGAGGGATAAAAAATGAACAAAAAAAAGTAAACAACCCCGATCCAACCAGTGACGGATATCATAAAAATTATGCTCACGTGACAATCTAGCAGCTGCAACATTTTCTATGCTTAATCATCGTTCCGCTCATCTCGATGGCGTGGCGAATGGTGCTGAAGAACCAAGCGGTGATGGTTCGATCGAACAGAAAACCATACCGTAACTACGTGCGGCTTGAACTTGAACCATCCTTGAATGGATTTTACACGCAAGTAGGCATAAGAAGAGAAAGATGGCTACCGTTCTTTGCGTGACAGTGCCGGAATGTCTAGAAGTAAGCTGTGCTGGACGGCAGATCTAACAGGGACATCAGTAATCCTGGTTGGATTTTCGTCTTACTAGCAACTTATATAAGAAAAATAGATTATTTTTTCTCTAAATTTCACATAGACTCATTTCAATAACATAAAAATGATAATTTAGCAAACCAATAAATACTTGATGGTATCTTTAGTTAAGAAACCATGATTTCATTATGAAATATTGATTTCTTTATTCGAGAATATTTTTATTTAACCAGAATTCTAGTACAAAACGGTGGATTTGTTTGAAGATGACTTGCGTCGTTTAACGTTGCCTGATTACCTGTAGATAGAACAGTAATAATAACAATACCAACAGCAAAACCATGACGAAACACCCCGACCCAGATTTGATGGACGGAATAATTTCAATGCGTTTTTTATGCGATGTCATTGCGTGTGGACGTTGTTTTCGGGTGCAATCAGAGCGATGGGTGGAAAGCCCAAAAAAAAAAGAGATAGCCACTCTAATCAAGTACTCTAGATTGCTTGCGATGGAAAAGGATAGGAGACGAAGTGACGCCTGGAACGGTGCGCACGGACTTTCGAAGAGAATCATTTTTTATCGTTTTTCCCCTTTGCACACGAGGACACTTGGTACCCCAGTGCAATGCCGAATCGATCGGGATGCGAATGCAGAAATGCTTCCGGATGTAGGGAGAGCGTTCCGAATCCAAAGGGGCCAGTTTAGAAGGATGAAGTATTGCAGGCAATTGAAAGAAGGAACACAACAACAAAAAAACACACCAGGACATGTAACGAAACCGACCGCTCGGTAGCGCACTCTTTAATTTCCCAACTACTCCCCGCTTCCACACACAACCCGGACGCACTCAGGCGCTTGAAGTAGTTTGATTTTGCAGTGCTGGGTGTAATAAGTACCACACAGTGCGAAGGGAAATATTGTTGTAATTGTAACGGATTCTAATCCGATGGGCGCACTCGTGGTCGAACGATGGGTTGCGGAGTGCCATATCGAAAGCCCGCCTGAAGGACCGCATCGAAAGGCCTACACACTCGTAGGGATCCGCCTGTCGGAGGGCGCGGAAGTGATTAACGATCGTGGATCTGCTCGTTTTTTCGTGCACTGTCTTCCCTCTTTTTAATACACGTTCTGTGCGTGTTGTACTTTTTTGCCTTTTCTCGTGGTAATAATCATATGGTGGTGGTATGATGGCAGTTACTGCGACTGTGGACCGAAGTATGAATGCTTTGATTAAGGTAAGACTGTATCGGGTTAGTAACACCACCCCAAACGAATACTGTCGATGCGGAGAGCAACGCAACGGTAATATGAAAATGAATTGCTAAACGGTTGAATAAAAACAAATTTGTTTTTATTTACACCGCATGTTTGTTTTCATGTTCAGGTTTCCTGGTGCTAGCTTGTGTTCATTTTTTTCCCTTTGATTAGAATTGTGATTTTCTAAACCAGTTTCAAAAACCAAGAATAACACCTCTAATTAGACGTTTATCGATTTATTTATTTTTTTTTTATTTTTTTTATATTATTCATAAAGAACAGCCAGGACGTATTGCTGACTAGACGTTTAAACATACAATGATTTTTGTTTCTTGTTTTTGCCTTATCTAACGACGGTCATATAAAATTGCAATACGCTTTTCAACGAAGTCCAAGTAGCTGGACTACATGAGTTTTGATTGAATATCC
>AXCM01009139.1:0-12017 GCA_000473375.1 Anopheles culicifacies | reverse complement strand
AATATATAAAACCACATCCGGAATGTATTTAAACTGTTGTTGAGTGAATCTGATCCAGATTAATGAATATGATTGAATCTTTGTACTGAATAAATGCATCTGAATCTCTATTTTGAAGGTTCACGAATCCTTAAAGATGTATGAAATTTCAAAGACACATGAATCCTTAAAGATTCATAAACACTTAATGATTCATGAGTCCTTGAGGATTGGGTGTATGAGGATTTATGCGTTTTAGAGGATTCATGAGTTCGAGAAGATGCATGAATCATTGAGGATTAATGATTCTTTGATGATTTATTAAACTTTGGCGATTAATGAATCTTTGAAGGTTTGGGAGTCTTTTGCGAGCCGTATCAATATTTAAATGAATTTTCTTTCATTTTAGTAATCCTTTGCATAAGATGGATTCCGCACAACACTTGTTGTAGAAAAACGATTTTTAAAAGTTTCTTTAGGAACGCTGTATTGCGAACCAAAAAATTAGTTTCTTTATTCTTTGTGTCGAACCAAAAGAGTTTTGTGGCTTACAATCCGCCCATTTTATATCCTTTTCTGGTGCCCGATTTTTACCAAAACTCACCACGGTTCTAACCGTCCGATCGAACGCCAAGGTCTACACAAATCTCTCGATATTATAAACCGTGGTGACAGCGGCGGTTTGTTTACAACACTTGTTTAAATGAATAACCTTTCAAATCTGTTAACCAGCACCAACTTTATATCAAAATAAAAACTAAACTGTACTTGATTTGGTTTTCTTTTAACAGAAAAAATGCCACAGTGAAAACCAGGAAAGCTATTCGCATCATTAAAGACTGGCCACAAAACGGATGTGGCCATCTTTGCTGGAATGAATTTCTGTGGCAGCCTGCTACACCCGATTACAACGCACAAGTGCTAGTTACAGAATAGGCCAAAATAAACGAACCATCGTCCTTGAAAAACTTGCTCCTGCTACTTACCCGGAATGATGCGCTAGATCCTCGTAGCAGCTGGTCTGTCACGTGATCGTAGGAAGCTTCCGTTTCGTTCTTATTACAGCCCTGAACCAGGCGCCCATTATAACGAGGTGATGTATCGAAATGGGGCAGAAAGTTTTCCAAGTTGGCATTTCATTAAAAAAAACTCAAAGATACACACACGTACATACACAAACATATTCAAAATTGCTCGGAAAAAGAACCACAACCAAACGCAAGCAAACCAGGAAGAGGTTGGGAAGAAAATTTATATATAAAAGGTAATCAAAACAGCCGACAGTGCACGGAGGGTGCTGCACATTTTCGGTCACTCGGTGTACGTAATGAAAGTTATTTTAATTAAAGTTATTTCTGTATGCCTACGCTCTTCACGCAACCGGCACGGATGGTTGTGTCTTTGTACGGTGGCCTGTTTCTGGCTGGCCGGTCCATTAACCGGCAAGCCTACCGAAGTGCCGTGGGAAAAGCAGAAACAGTAGCAAACTGGTTCAACTTTTGGCTTGTTTGGTCCCCCGGACCGGGTCCGGTTGGTTGTTGATTGAGTTGGCTTCCCGGTGGGCTTTTGCTGTCGATGGGATGTATGCTGAGTATGTTTTTCCGGCCTTTCCTGGCCGAAAATTTCATGATTCCATTAGTGATTGAAGAATGGTGAGATGGTTGGTAATGGTGGTTGGTACATTCGATTGAAACATGTTTTTGGTGTGTTCTGTTTTTCATTCTCTTTTATTTTGTGAGGCAATCCGGATTATTATGCACGCCTGTTTGATTGATGAAGCATATGCGAGATAATGAAATTAAAATATCACCAATTAATATAATTAAAAATTATCATTAAAAACAGGATGAAATATAAGACACATCTTGTAAGGATATTCTTTGTTTGTTACCAACCCCAGCTTTTTGGAATGTTATTTTTATCGTCATTTTTTTAAATTTTGGTTGAATGTTAAACAAAATGCAACATTTTATAATTTTTTTTGCAACATCGTATAATTTGGAACCTCAAGGTTAGATTTTGCATTTAGAGGATTTTTCTTTGAAATTCTATTTTTCGGTACTCTGTTCTTCTACTTGTCATATCATTTTTAATAAAATTGATATCCTTACGCTACTATGTTCACTTCTATTAATTCCTCTTGCCGTTTAATAAATTCCTACAACCAAATGATTTTTCGAATATCAATTTAAATTATTATGATGGTTTTTCCTTTCATGCTTTACCCGTTCCATTCTTCCTTCATTTCTTCAACTATGTTTTTCCTTTTTGTCTTTAACTTAAGATGTATGTAATTTAACTTTATGTTTACACCAGTAAGTAAAATCTCTAAAATAAGGCTGAGGAAGAAAAGTTTATTTAATCCAAACAAGTTAAATAAACTCAACTATCAAGCGAATTTAATAATTCCACGAAACAATTAATTTTCCGATTTGAATGGTAATTTAGCTACATAAATTTTAAGCATATAATTAGTTACTCTTAACTAGCAATGTATGCAAATCTAATTAAGAGTAATTTAAGTAAGTGGCATAACTTTAAAAACCGAACTTGATTAACTGTAATAAAGGTGGAATAGAAAATTGGAATACATTTAAAGCAATTCGTCCTTCACACTTTAGAGAAAGTTCAATTTTCATGGGAAAAAGTTTAAGGAAATTTTAATAAATAACTACAAAAAACATTTGTTAAATTAATAAATGTTACAACAGAAAAATACTCTAGTGTTTATAATTGCATGACGAAGAAAAAGAACTGAGGTTTCGTTTCCCTAAAACAAATAGGTGCAATTTGTTTTACGGCTGATACAGCACTAACTAATCCATAAAACAAATCTGTTCATTTGAAGCCAGAAGGATGCAGTATGCTGAAAGTGTCGGGCGTAAAAAAATGTTTCACTCTTATGCGCCTGAAGGTATGCAATACGTTCAACAATTGATCGTGTTTACGCTACCTAGCGAATTGATGACGCCGACCGGGAACTAGCAGTTGTACAAACGAGCGATTTTGCACCAAACACTGTTTCCGCGAACGAAAAATGTATCTTAACACAATGAGTGTAAAATAAAAGTAGATTGTAGACTAAATTTGCCATTCGCTGCACGCTGGAGGGATCATTGAGCAATCCATCAAACAACAAATGGCCTTACGTGCACAGTCACAGTCGGTCTGATTCGGAAATCGCACCGGCTCGATACGCTGCAACCCAATTCTGCTTTTGTTCTGGACAGCAAGCAAGCACAAACTCAGTGCAACTCAGTGCAGCGTTGTACGTCACAAAATCATGAATCACGTCCCCGTGTACAAAAGCGGTCGAAGGATCGTTACGAGCGCAGACCCGGGGACGAGCCTGAACGTTAACGAATGTTGCATCGGATAAAGGATGGAAGTGAGCGCAAAAATGTTTTGAAAACACACACGCACAGGCCCGTGCGGTCAGGTGGGATTTTGCATGTCTGCTTGATCTGGTGAAGACACATCCCCGGTTGGCTGTATAGCCATGCCCGGGTCCGTTTTCGCTTTAACCCCCAATCAGAGGAGGGTTTTTCCCATCGATGGAAAACCAGTACACACAGCAGACAACACTCTAACCACGACGGGTTGTTCGCACGTCGACCAAACTTTACGACTTGCCAGTCACGGCGGCATGAATTTGCAGCGTCGTGCCCTGGGGGAATGTAGATCGTCACGCTTTTTTTTTTGTGCACTCGAACCATTCCCAACTGGTGAAATGAAAACAACTCACAGAGTGTGAGAAAGAGAGAGTGAGAGCAAAAAAAAAACAAAGGAACCAGGTCTGGAAGGTCAGTAAAGGAGTGAAAGCATGGTAACAAATTGAAACTGGCTTACTTTGTGAGAAGATTGTTTTGAGTTGAAATTTAATCAAAGCAGGTCAAGCCAAAGTTTATGGTTTAATGGTTGGGTGTATGTGTGAGTTTTCTAAGAAGATCTTGCCTCTTATTGTCCCGGAAGAAATAGTTCTTGTCCTCCTACCTTTGTGTTGGAAGTGGAAGGCTTCATGTGGAAGAAAAGCACCGAAAAACCATCTGCCCACCGTTGTCATCTGTTTCAATTAGCAAGCTGTAAATTGGGCCAGAAAAAACAACACACTTTACTGCTTTTTAGAAAAAAAAGCTCTCTAAAAGAGTTTGCTCCTTGAGAGACATTTTCATTTTTAAATAGTTGCCGGGATCATTCTGCTCAAGCTAATAAAACGGTTGCAGTTGGTTCCGGTGCCTTCTGTTTGTGTTTTGGGCATTTCGGCAGCATCCGACGGGTTTTGTTTTATCCAACGGTTGTACAAGTTTTGGCTCGAAACGGAAAAAGCTTAAAAGAAAACTCTATACACTCGTAAGATCGTATCGTGCGGTACTAAGCGATGGAACTTTTACTAGCGTTTCGCATGCCACCAGTCAAAAACTACAACTGCAACGGAAACCACGAAACGAAACGAAAGGAAGACGAGGATATGCCTTCTGGCTGAAATGGTTGTCTAATTTCGTGTGCTGTCAGTGAACACCGAAGCGAGACCAAGCAGACCGAAAATAGCCAGTCAGTCCGGAAGTGCTTAAGGATGCATTTGTGCAAGCAGTTTGGCAGGGAGCTGGCGTGGTGGAGGAAAATTTCCTTTTCATAGTTTTGTGCACAGCCACAGTTAGGCGAGCAGGTTTAATTTTGTATCGGGTTTTCCGGCTGCTGTTGCATTAATCGTGTTGTGCATAATCCAGCGGAAATGTTTAAAATGCAGAAGAAAAATATTAAAAACCAAATAAATACAATTCTTCCAAAGCTAACGCAATACATAAATCACTCTTTAATACATCGGCAAACGACCGTAATAACATTTCAGAACATTCCGACGACACAATTAGCGTTCGGCAAAATGGCTTACTGCACCGAAACCGAAGCAAACCGCAAGCAAGTTGTACCAAACCTTGTCAGCGCCTGGCCGTAATTACGCTTTTCTACGAAGTTGTGAGAAAATCATCACCAGGCAATTCATTTCAATGTACATTTATTTTAATTTGCCTGCAACGGAAAGAGAGAGAGAGAGAAAGAACGGGAGCAGCTCACCCGCTGTCAACGGCCATTCTGGAAGGGGGCCACTACTCTCGGGACAAGAAAGTCGGGCAAAACTTGTAAAACTCATGAAAGTTTTGTAGGAAAGTAGGGCCAGAGATGAAGAAAGTAAACAAAAAAAAAAAAGAGACAAAAACTGGTTCAACACATTTACAAAAGAAAGAAAAAATATATGAACAAGAGAATGATCTCAATGAGCAAAAAATAAAAGAAAACACACGAAAGAGCATACAAGAGAAAGAGAATCAGAAAGTGGATAAAACACTAAACTTCTTTTTCCCTGCAAAAGGCACTGTGTACGGAAAGAAAAGTTCTAATAATGAAAAAAATGCAAACTAAATCACAATAAAACACACACACACACACACACAAAAGGACAAGAAAATGGGACAAAAAATGAAAGGAAAAAATTAACAACCCCTGAAGTGGTAACTAACCGATGGTGGCCATCCCGGTAAGGGTGGAGATGGTGCGATTGGGACATTGAAAGTTTTTTACAATTTTTTGTTTTGTATTGTTGCTTCTGTTTTTCCTCGGCTGCAAAGCTGAAGGAACTACATTTTCCAGTCTATGGATGCAAAAGGGCAGTGTAGGGGTTGATGGAAGAAAAAAAAACAAGGAAATAATAATAAAGAATCACACTGCAAAACAACAACTAGGCAGTACACTAGCTCTGCTCCTCCATCGAGAGTAGGTGACCATTTCGAGCAGGAGAAGCAGTGCTGTTGTCTGTGTCGGTGTTGGACAAAAAGGGGCATAAATTTGCATCCTATTTCCCGAGCTGTTCGTAGGTGACATAGAGGGAAATGGTGCAAACAATAAGGATCTTGATAAGAGCCATGAAATAGTTGTTCGTATGAAATTTCCATCGTGCTTTGTACCGAAACAGAAAAGGCTCTGCAAAAGTGACAGACTATTAAGATTGCACCCGACAGATAAGTGGGATGCGTCTCCGAATGCAAGCCCGATGCAGTTCAGTCAGTGTCAGTGTCAGCTCCCGACCGGTTCGATTAACAGCTAGTAGTGCGTTTCGTTTTGACGATAGCAAATAGGCAATTAATGTCTTCGCTGCATAATAGAATTTTGGGGGAAAAGTTTTCCACCAACCACACACACACGTGGAGTTTTAATGAGATGCATAACCCACCATTATTAGTGCACTCGCTAGGGGAAGTATATTTGCACCCGTTGCACCCGTACACGTGTACCGGAAGGAGCGAAATTTCGGGCAACAGAAAATAGGTAACCGAGATAAAACGTATGCGGCGGTAGTAGATGCACTATCGCATTGAACGGAACATGCTGGTTGCAGAACTTGCTGGCACCACGTGAAGCAAGAAATAATGGAGAATACGGCTCAGATAAAGTTTTCGAATGGTTGGTGGTTGCCGGTGCCGGTGCTAACTGGCTCGGTTGGTTTGTTATAAATAGATGAGCAGCATAGCTATTTAGTGCTTAAATATGCATGAAAATAGGTTAGTTAGGGAAAACCACAATATATAAGAGATCTTATCGTTGCTGTACAGTACATACACTTACTTAAATTATCTCCGTGTCGGACTGATATTGAAATTAGCTTGAACGCTGCAGAGAAATGGAGAAATATTCTAGAAAATTACTACTCTAAATTGGAATATAAGGAGAGAATTCCATACCATATCAAACATATTTAATTATTTCTTGCCTAAGGAATTAGCCTGTGTGGGGCACATAGGAGCTCGTCGGATAGGATGATGCTTCCCAAGCATTTTTAAGGGCAAGTGGACTGGAAATAAATTCATGAAATACCGCAATAACATACAACAACTAGCAACTACATCGAATATTTGAATACAACAAATATTTGTTTCAACAAATTAGCTTAACATGGGTCGGTCCGGTGACATAGTTGTATTGGTGCCGGACCTACAAAAATGGTAATGTACTAACGATCCCTAAGACGCAAAAAAATAAGTTGAGCAGCTTAAATTACTAAACATGACCTAACTTTAATTATATCAGTATGTATGACAAACATACTAACCCTGTGTACCTGAGTATTAACTCACGACCATGAGTGTTGCGAACAGAGCTAGCCGCGGGACCTTTCATGTAGATCGTTAAGAACTCGATCTACCCGTATAGAGGAGAAACTTCAGAACAGATACGAATAACATAAACGAAGTGCGTAGGACACGTGGAAGAGATCGGTCAGGACGGGGAGGAAGTGGAAAAAGTCTTTCTTTTGAAACGACGAAGCCAACACGGAGAGAGGTGATACAAATCTTTGATTTATGAAATATAATTTCAAGGAATATTTCGGAAACCCACGCGTTTTAATTTGTGGTAGTCGCCACAATGAGATTTCACACGAGTGAAACTTTACATACTCTCACTTTTAGTTTTTATGATTTTCTTTCTTCTTTTTCTTCTCTCGCTCTACAACCTCGAGAGGTCTTGACCTGCCATTTCCCTCTTCCGTGACTTGAAATGATTCTCATTACAGATTATTATTCTCTTGTTTAATATGATCTTTCTCCATAAGAAGTAAGCATTGGAATATTTTCAGATTTTGTTGTATGTTTGCTCTCTTAACGACGTGTTTTATTTTTTGATTTGAATTTTTTTTTTATTTTGTTCATCTTGACGTGTTCCGATTGTGTGAGTTTTTACATCTCCGAGTGTGTCGTCCTAGCTCTTCCAAAAATCTTGTATAAACCAGTGCTTTGTTTAGAAAAAAAAAAACTCACATTGAACTAGATTGACTATACTACTGTAGGAAAATTACTTGACTATTGAACTCTCTCTCTCTCTGAACTTTTTTATATAAATACGTTCAGGCTAGATCCATTCGTGTAGGATCGTTACTGGAGGTTGATGAAAAACGTTTTTGTTTTGGTTCTTTTGATACGTTTCATCAAATATTCCGTAGTTTCAACGCTGTGTGTGTGGCTACATCGAATCATTGTTTTGTTGTAAAAATATTAAAACAGTTCTTCTAGAGTATCACAACGCTTCATGTGGTCGTATATCCTTCCATAGAGCTAAACAGGAATTGAATAGAGAAAAGTATATTTGGGAAAGAGAATGAGCATAATGGACCATTCGTTTAATGATATATTTCGAAAGGTTGACATAATTGTTATGAAACTTCCTGTTATTTTTTGGCATCACATGACATTCGTAATGATTAATTAAAATACTAGTTTATTATAATTACAATAATTTATAACATTTGAAAACCCCATTCGAACTGTTTTTCTGTGCAGAGCAGACAGTCCGATTGAGAATACATAAAAGGCACGAATACTCGAATTGGCAGGCCAATACCTCTCGAGTTTTTGCACCGGAATATCTTAAGCTGCCTTGAATGTGAGAAAAGTGCAGGCTAATGCTACAACGGAATGAAAGCAGGACCATCCCAGATCTGTTGAGAGAGAGTGGAACGATGCGAGGGAAGAAGGAGAGGAGATTGTAAATATCTTCGTAGTTCCATAATTATAAATACACAGATTAAAGTAACTCCTCAACATTCAGTTTGACTTCAATACTCAGTCGCTTAACAGCTTCCATTAAGATTAAAAAATTTCAGATTCGACATAATGATTAGGCCCTAACATTCATTCTACTTTAAAGAGAAAAATAAATACGATGAAATAATATACACGGGCTTTAAAGCAATTATGAGAAACAAATTAGACAGAACAAAGTCCGTTCGAACAGGTTATCATTTATTAAAATGAAACATACTCATTTCGACTTTAGAAACCATTCAAGGTTGTTCAGTTTGTGTATCGTTTAATGCATCCTGTTAGCTTATTTCCTCTTAAATCATTTTACTTGTTGATCAACCTAGAGTGAGCTCCATCGATAAGATGACGTATAAGTTCATTAGGATTAACACCGACTGATGGATATCGGTTAGAACGAAGTTAATCTCTGCAAGGCCGTGTGTTTCTGTGCGCGTAAAATAAAATCCCAAAGAAAAGGTACTCCACTACGTGGTACAAGCATTCCGTTCGCACATTTAATAATGTTCCATCGGGCTGGTAAAATCGTACGCTACACCATACATGCGGGTGCGTGTTAGAATCTGCGTAGGAAGAGCTTGCGTACGGTGTATTCATTTGGGATTTTTCCTTGCACGTCTGAAGTGCTTCAGTGTACAAGAGCTACCGGTGTCGTGTGAAAGTACGGAGAAAATGAGTAGCTTAAAAAGAATAAGGAAAAAACACAGAATGTCAACAGAGTTCGATCAACTTTCCGATGCATGGAATAGGTTGGCTTTAAGCGGCTCCGGTGCGTGAAGATGGGCAAATAGAATTTGAGGGAAGCAAACTCAAATCACCACCAGAGACAGGGTGTTGCGTATTAAATGAAGCTTATTATTGTCGCGCAACAGAAACTTTAGGCGAAGTCAGCTCTTATTCCGAGTTGCGTTATGGCCCCAACGTCACCGTACGCTTAGGCGTCGTATTTGGAAAGTTAAGCCATCCTTAAGAAAGGGCTTCACATCGTACAGATGCTGCTGTGTGTGTTTGTGCGAGACAAAGAAAGAAATTAAATTGAGCAAAAAAAAAGCTGGGGAAAGTGAAAAATAAACTCCGATTGAAAGAGAAGCAGCTTCCGCGTCGAGTTAATTTGAATACGAAACACGGCAGTGTGGCTGAGAAAACAAGTTGCGGGCCAAAGCAACACCATTCCACACGAAAAACACTGGTTGACGTTAATTTGTTATGTGTTTCCTTCCGTTTATCCTAATTTTGTGCGGAAGCGCGTGAAGTTTATGCACTCGGTTGGCTATAAGCGTCGCCGTTTGCCCCTCCCATCCGCACATACCTGCAGCACAGCACAAGGAAGGTTATAGAAATAATTAAGACTTCATCCTGCAGATGAAGAGGCAAACTGCCTGCTGTCGATCTGGTGTTGGGTGTGCTGTTTTGGGGGTAGAAATAAGAATTAATGCTTCCTAACGAGCTACTTCCTTTTTGGAGAAGGAGGGAGTTTGGGTGAAGGGAAAGCTTCCTCAAAGTCAAATACTATCTAATGGATATTGAATGGGGAGGGTTTGGGTGCTTGATTAAAATGTATTGAATGATGCTGCGTAACAGGTGAAGCGCTAGTGAGTGATGTGGTTGACTAACGTGAAAGGTTTTTCATTATATTGAGAGGCCTGAGCAAGCAGTTTCGATTCATTCTTTTAAGGAAAGACCTTAGGCATCGCTATCGAAAGAAAATGAGAATGGGATGCCTTGATCTAATGTGAGTTTAAGCCACAATTTATTTCTAGTCTGATTGGTTTGGAGCTTGGATGTCGAATAGTAGTTCAGTAATTATTAGCATAAAACAACAAGATCTTAAAATACAATCATTCTTTTCTCAGTTTGAGCGATCTTTTTATTGCTTCCATTAGGAATCAAATTTGCGTACCAATTTACATTCGAAAATATGGCATAACTTATGGCACATAAAATGTTCACCCCCGCCACATAATACACTGTTGCTCCCGACAACATACACGCGTCGAACAAGTAAACAATCGTACTGCAATCGGATGGATGGATGGATGGCCTACGCATTTTCGCATTCTCCAATCTAAAAACTACGGCTCGGTACGGCGCGGCTTGGGTGCTGCGCTGGGTGGCGGTAATTAAATGCTGTAAAACGTCTCATTAGGAAATGAGTATGGGCGTTTGGTGTT
The DNA here is from genome assembly GCA_000473375.1 of Anopheles culicifacies. Lineage (NCBI taxonomy): Eukaryota > Metazoa > Arthropoda > Insecta > Diptera > Culicidae > Anopheles > Anopheles culicifacies. The sequence continues at coordinate 1,279 of AXCM01009139.1, read as the reverse complement.
TTGCAATGGCGTAATTTAACGTCTCGTTTTTTTTGTTTCTTCTGCTTTCCAATGTGCATGAAATGCCTTTGTTTTTGCCTGAATGCATCCTACGCACAATCGTTCACAAATCGTTCCTCTCTTTAGCCTTGAAATGGTGGCTAGGGCGTGGGCAAACTAAAAATGCGCGAACCGTTTTCTATTTCAAGCGATGAATTTTTAGACATTTTTTGCTTTGTTTCTGCTTTGTTTTGAAATGGGAAAATACATTAAAACTTACCACTCGGATTGAGTTATACATGAAAATACGCTCATGGGATGGATGACGTTTTTTATTTTGGAAAAAAATGCAGCAATCATGATCGTTTTTTATTTTGGAAAAAAATGCAGCAATGATGATCGTTTTCTCTCACGTATTATTATTAATGTTGAAATAGCAGGTTTCAGCATTTTCGTATTTTTTGAGGAAATGAAAATTTTGGCCTCAATTTTAAAAATAAAGGGAATAACTCTTTAAAAGGGATTTTTTTAAGCTTCATAAGCGAATTGATCTTATATGGCAAGATTTCACAAAACAGAAGACCTCAATCTTCTGTTACTTATTTCGTCTAGAAAATTTACTTCTCAAAACTTATTTCATCTAGAAATGTGAGAATGATTTGAGAGAAAGCTAATCAACAAACTTAGGAGATGATCGTTAAACATAAAAAACATGCCTTGTATCAATATGATAACATTTTAATCATATAGCTACTGTCTTCCTTTATTTCGCTTCTGCATTACATCGATCATGTGTCGTCCATAATGACCTGCTCAACTCTTCGGGTAATTCGCGCCTTTAATTCCTCCTCTGAGCTATTCCATCTGTCCTTATCGCCAGACATCTTTCGTTTGTGGCTCTAATCATTTTCCAATGAGACATGTTCTTGCTCTTCCAGCTCTTGGTTACACTTTAGAATGGTTCTGATGAAATAAATATATTGTAGTCTTATACGAACAATATAATTTTTAAGGTATTCTAAGGCACACTTCTTGGAAAAAATTAACCATACAATGACCATATCTTTAACACATCAGCTATGAACAAGGCCATCATAAATTGATGAAATTTTCACACGCAATGCCAAACACTTTAAGCACCTGATGTGTATCAGGTGTTTTTTTTTATAATATCTGCATGGTATATTTTAAATATCGATTGTTGTTAGAGTTTATTACGGTGGACGCTTGCTTATCACCTGTTATACGATTAAAAAAAAATCTAAATCCTGATCGATCTTCCCTAATAAGCATTAGCGCG
>AXCM01009133.1:0-11490 GCA_000473375.1 Anopheles culicifacies | reverse complement strand
GAATCAAACAACTAACTAAAAGTGATAAGAATATGCAACTTAAATACTAGTGACTTTTAAAACAGTAGATTGTACACTATTGTGCATTTTATACATGTATGTGTGTGTGTGTATGTGTGTATATAGATATGTGGTAATACTTGGTTGTATGTGTCGGAGTGACTTGCGTGAGAGAATCTTTTCTGGAGCATACAGCGAACTTGCAAGGACAATAGCGGGAAAATGGAGAATTTTCACAAGCTGTGAGAGAGTTGTACATAATGGTGGAGCTTTTCCGTTTGCTTAATGAGGTTTGATTGAGCTCCTTTTACACTAAGCAGCATGCTTAAAGTAATTACTCATAGGAAAGCCTTCACTAAGGGAACGTTATTGCAGTTCTTGCAGTTATTGTATGATTCCCGCAGGATCCTTTCCAAATCTGTGAGAGACGATGAAAACTGAGTGCATACACACATACACATTGTCCCGATTGTAAGAGGACGTTTTGGGGCGACGTAGATGGAGGTGATGGTTCTGAAGAGGACAAGTATGACACCATAAAGATGTGCGCTCGCGCACATTGCCTTTCGTTCGAAGGTGGTTACATAAAAAAGTCCTACCGAACATTGCGGTTGGGTTGAAGTCCTTGTTCCATCGTCCTTTCAATAAATCTTGTGCTTCTTTTACATTTGCATCTTGATGAATAGTAATTAACAGTTTTTCCTTTATATTTTCTTTCCCTTTTACTGCATGCCTCTTGCCTGTCGGTAATTCTCGTGGTCATTGCAAACTGAACCGTACCATTGACATTTCTACCACCCGATCAACACACACGCACGCGATCCAGTTTGGGGATTAGAGAGTTGGTGCTGGGAACGAGTTTGCTGCTGTGTGCCGTGTGTGTGTGTGTGAGCGTTCGCGCGCGTGTTTGTGGATAACCGAAAGCGGAAGCGGAAGAGCGAGAAAGCGCTAGACGGAGAAAGTGCGAGCAAGAGGGAGCGATAGAGAGCGCGCGAGAAATTTAAGAGAAGTGTGTTGATTGGTTGTGGAGAGTGGTGCATCGAATTGCAGGGAAAAAAAAGTGTTCCGTGCGGTGGTGCGAAGGATCAAAGATCGATCGATTCGGCCAGTAACGGAGGGTCGAACGATTGGCAGGACAGCGTAAGAGCGAAGTGATCGTCCTAGAAGGGAGCTCGTCCACAAGCAGGACAACAGACCACTGCCAACGTACGCACGGCATTAGCCAGCAGCAGCAACAGCCGAAACAGCAGCAACAACCATGGCGGACAAAAAGGTAGCGGAACAGTACTATGCCCCACCGCCCAAGCTGGGCAAATGGGAAGGATTTAGGACGTTCCTGTGGAACAGCGAAACCAGCCAATGCCTTGGCCGTACCGGATCCAGCTGGGGTAAGTGTTGTCACCAGTGTTAGTGTTAGTAGCAGTATCGCAACATCCTGCTCTAGATGTCCCTATTGGGTAGGCGAAATAGGGCGCAGCCATATTGGATTTCGCCCCATCGTGTGGCGTTTTTTTTTTCTTTCTCCATCCTTCTCTTGTACCATTTTTTGGGTTTGGTGGTCAATGCGAGGGAAGAGGAAAAAGGCCCGACAAGGGCACTAAGCTTCACTCCCGTCCGATAAGTACAGCAGCGCCATCAAGTGTCCTTCCGCGTTACTAAACCGTACGAATAGAAGGAAGTACTACTGTACGAGAACTTACCATGGTGTGAGTGAGTACGACTTGAGCGAAAATCCCTTCGCACTGTGAGAGTTGCTCAGAGAAAGTGAAGTAAGAAAATGGGATTCTCTCACGAGGATTTTCACTCATCTGTTCTTTTTTTTTCCTTCTTGTTGTTTGCTCTTCACGTCGAGCAGTTTGGAAAGCTGGTTACATAAATTTTTACTTTTCCACACAGCGCGCTCGATTATTCTTGGGCGCACTTTTCACGTATTAATCGGCTTATAGGAATTTTCCTGTTGTCTTTGCCATAATGCAAACCTGGAAAAAGCAGAACCTGATACCAGAGAAGGTACAGCCTATTACTTATGGTTTATGGATTTTTATGCGATTAAGCACTTGAAAGAATGCTTGAAATGTGTGTGAAAAAATGGGAAAATGGAGGGGAAAAGTGCGGACAAGACACGCATGTATGAATAAATTATGTTATGAGGATGGATGTGATTGATTATCCAGCCTGGTAGTAGCTAGCGGGTTTACATTTTCTTCCATTCGAATTGTTGCTATCCTCACACCATGCAAACAATGCAACGGAGCGCTTACGCAATCTTGCCAAGGTGTGCCAAGTTTTGGGGCGCATCTTGAAGGGTCATAGTGTTTGCCATTCTTTTGCTTATACTTATACATTATAGTGATTATTTTCACTTATGAAAAGCTTTAAAATTTGTTATAAAAATGACACTTATTCTTAATATTAGTTTATTAAATTTAAGCAATGTGTTTAACTAATAAAACAGTTAAAATTTAATTTCAAAAACATTCCCCTTCAAGCTGCTCACACCATTGAAGTATGATTGACTCGGTCTGTTTCTGGACATGTTTGTACATGTGTATATATGTGTGTGTGTGTTGAGTACGAAGGCAGTGTTATGTAATCGTCTTCACGCAGTCAGGCAGCCAGCATGACCTCCAACGTAAAAGCTCAATTCGCATTCAACCGATGTGTACCGCCTTGAAGGCAAATAATACCCGTAGGATAGCAATGAAGCAGAAGAAAAGAGAAACAAACCAAGCCCTGGTCGTGTGGCTATGCAATTTTCTACCAAAGCTTAACAATTATCGTAATTCGTGTATGTCGTCTAGTTTCCGGATGTTCCGATAGTTCTCCGACACGTGAAGGCGATACGATTAGGTGAACCGGATCATTACATAAGCGGGTCGGTCTCTGGCCTTAAGTAATATCAGGTTGACAGTGGCGAATGAGGTATGCATAATTCGATAAAGCGTGTTGATTTCAGGTGTGTATTGTGTTGTGAGATAATTTGACGGTCCCAAAATGAACTTCCGAAAAAACTTGGCTCATTACACGCGGATTATTAGTATTGTATCCAATTTCAAATGGCAGAATTATGTAATACATTTAACCTCAACAAAAAAATGATATCCGAGTTTTTGTCACCTTGCTGGAGAAAAAATGACAAGGTAATATGTGATGTTTGAGTAAGCAATTTAACCACAGAACCAGTGCGACAAACTTGGTACAGTGAATTACATACCGCTCGATGTACGAGACACCCCATGACGTTGGTCTCGGACATAGTTATGCATCGCAAACATATTTGTTATTTAAATTGAAGCGAATTGAATTTCAATGCTGCATTGGGTTTGACGGTTCGGTTTGGAACTTAAACGTCCGAACGTCCTCTGGAGCAAGGTTTCCCGACGAGCATAGCGCATTGATGAGACAATTAAAGCGGTTAACGTACATGAGTGTGTGTGTATGGGTACACAGTATTTGAGTGTGTTCAGAAAATGGTGTAAGTGCTAATGGCATGAATCATTTACAAAAAAAGACATGTACTACCATTGCACATAGAACCTGTCAGTACCCAAGTATCTCCAAAGCTTACACTGATAATTAAAACAATTTTCTGGATGGAGGTGTTCCAAAACCCGAAACTCTGCAACGACGATTAAGTTACGAATCCTATTAAGCATTGCGATCGATACATGGCCAACTCTCCATGCTGGTTTCGATACACGTAACGCTGTGATGGAGAACGAAGAAGTCTTCATGCAAACCAAATTTTACCGGAGCACGAACGGTATGCGCACCAATTGCTAAATTTAATACTTCGTAAACTTGCCCCGATACCGTAGTACTGCCAGGCCACCTGCCACCATTGCCAACCCTGAACTGAACGTGGAGACCTAAGACACCACGGCTGGTTCAGACGGTCTTACGACGGCACGGAAAACCCGGTGGGTGGGTGAGTGCTTACGTTCCGCATCGGGGACCCAGTTTTAGCGGAACCTGGCACGTTTCAAAAGGACTGAGGTGGGAAAGGAGAATGGACGGGGGGAAAAAAAACCGAGTGACAGGGAGTTCCGTGCGCCTGCGCCCTGCCTATAAATAACCGTACACTTTACTTTTTCCAATAAACGATATTTTCACCTCGAAGGTCCAAGAGAGTATGTGTTGGCTGTGCCGTGGAGATGTTCTTGAATCATCTGCTCCAAACAGAAAACAAAAATCCCTCATCTACCTTGAGCTTGATGGATGAATTGTTCCGGGGAAGTTATTCTCGCGACTGTGCGTGGCGTGTTGCGGTACCATGAGATTTATCAACCACTGAAGTCTCCCAGCATTCGCGACTCACAACTGATCGAACCGGTTTATGGAGTATTTAATTTGTGCCATGAATGAGGCTGAATAGGAGTTCCACGTGCTTGTTTACACAGTGCCATTCCATGGGCGAGCGTATCATTATGGCGTGTAGTTTGTTTTCTCCAATTGAACAAATTCAATGAGCCCGTCGTTCTAGACTATGGATAAGCTAAACTTTGCGTAGTTTACATATATGCCAACACACATGCTGTGTGTCGTGCACACCGGTTTTTGCAACTCTGTCCCTCTGCCTCCAAGCAATAGCTTATTGCGCGAAAGAAGACGAACAAAAAACAGAATAAAATTAACCTCCAACAGAGGAGGTAAAGGTGACAGGGTGGCAAGCTGGAAGTAATGGAACCAGTTTTGCAACTCAAAGAAACGAATTTAAGCAAATTCTCACTTTTGGAATGGGTTTAAGAGTGTTAGCAAAGATACCCAGATTTGTCGACTTGTTCTACTAAGATTTTTAGAGGATTCTCGACATTGCACCTGACGACTACACTTGACGCCTAGGGCCAGTTGTAATGGTCAGCTCAACAAAGTTATTAATATACATAGCGCACCGAAAATATGGATGAAGTCTCGCCCTCTCCAAAGCTCTCTCTCTCACTCATTCACACTGGTTTGTGTGGCTGTTGCCAATGTTTGCCATTCATTTCATGCCGATCCAGAGGTCACCCATTGGTAAGAAGACATTCGAACGTAACACTCACAAAAATATCGCGATGCGTTCCTGATGGTGCTCGTATGGGTGGTGGTGCTGCTGCTTCAAGTTGGACGAACACGTTAAGATATTGGTGAGCGACAGAGTGTACCGGATCTCGTTTTCCGTTCTCTTTGCCCTGTGTCTTCTGCTTCACTGAAAGTTACAGAGATTTAATGTTCCATAGGAAGGGTTTCCAGCGTTTTGCTAAGTTTGCATTATTGAAGTGATCTTTTCTGCCACCAGAGGATACGTCCGTGAAACAGGATACGAATCTTATTCAGCCAAGGCAAGATATCTTTTTGCTGACGCAACCACACGGTTAGTCTCTTTGGTGGATGGCAGCGGAAAAGAGCTGGTAGCTCTTTTTACCAGTTCACTCACATTGTTGGAACGCAAAGCTGATAATGACGATGATGATGATAATGGTTGCCTGATGAGACGATTGAACGCCGCCGATAGTGCCCATTATCAAGATCCAGTCTGTTTGTACAGGCCTACAATACAGGGCTCCGTATAGCCCATTAGATATGAATCTTCTCTCCGCTACCTCGCAACTACCACAAAAGCAAATAGCCCTTATTCCATAGGCCTTTTGCCGGAACCATTCGATATTCGATACCTCGATAGCGCAATCACAGAAGCAAACATCAACTGATAAGTGTGGTTTGTGGCGTCCGCCCGCTACTGTAGCACGGCATCACGTCAATGTATTCCATGACCTCATTCGGTACTGAAGGTTCCGTTTCTTTTCGAACCATTCGGCAGAACGTTGGCAAATTTTTTTATCATAAACACACTTGTATCAGTGCATGCTGTTTCAGGCATTCGTTAGCTGTTCGCTTCTTCGCCCAGCCATAACATATTCCGGCACAGCACGCGAAACGTGACGAAGTTCTGAATGATTCTCGAGTTCATAGGCAGTTTTATGTTCTTGTTTTTTTTTCTCGCTCTCTCTATGTGTGTATGTGTATTTTTTTAGCTGTGTAAACAAACACATGCAGTATTCTTAGCCGTTATGGTACTGTAAACATAACAAAAAATCATAGAACGGTCAAACGGGGAAGGAATGTAGAAGAGGAGTGTTTTAGTGTGAATAATATGGATCTTGTATTTTTTGCTTCATTATCAGCTTTGCGCTACAGTTTTTTTTGTGAACGGAATTCCCCTCTCCAATAACTAGCTTAGGAACTGAACGTTAGTTTTACGCTCTATTGTGAGGCTGTTTGCAATTATAAAAAGAGACACTAATGATGTACTAGATGAATTATAAAATCATCAAACGTTCTAATGTGTTTGATACTTGACAAGAAGAGTCTATTAATACGCCCATTGCTGCACACACATAATATGGAAATAAAATATTACTAAATTAGTCGAGTATACCATAGGGCGTTACTCACTGGACATTTCCAAGCGCCGTGACTTATCGCACTCGCCGCCTAACCCATGACGGAATGCAACTGATTTGGAAGAACTTCATACGTGCGAGCGACAACATGTGAGAAAAGCATACTCCATTCTCAACGATTTTGTGATCCATTTTCTAGTCCATTCGCCTTTGGTAGACATCTCAATTAAGTTCCGTACAAATACACACAACTTTCCGAATGCGAGGATACCGGGACACGGACACACAGCACCGGACACAATTAAGCATTGGGTTGGGTTCAATTAATTCTATGTAGAAACAATCAATAAGCATTAATTTCAATTGATCTCCTCGATGCGATACGGACCGCATCGTACTTGTTGGAGCACTTTTCAATAATCGATCCAGTTAAACTGAGCGAGCGGACTAACCAACCATCGAATGTGTCTACGTCATCAATCACGGCGGCATGTACACTGTAGTGAAGGACTGAGCTGTACTTATTAACATCACATGAGCGAGAGAGAGAAGAGAACCATTCGGAATGATTTATGAACTTGAGGAGAATAAATCGCTCTGTTAGGGCTTTTTTATTGTATTGCCAGTTAATATTTTGTAGCAAGTTGCCGAGACATCTACCTTTACAGGCAACTATGTAAGGTATTGCAATTCTAATGACAGAAACCCACAAAACAAGTACAGCACGAAAAACCTAATGACTAATGGTTAGCTTGATGACTGATTGGGGGAAGTACAATACAAGTAAACGTCGTGCACAAAAATACCCAAATACCTGCTACCCCGTGATTCCAACGCACTTACAATACTCCTCGCAGGGAGACCATTAGAACAGAGATAGGAATGATGGCAATAGAAATTCCCCATCAGAACACGTGATACACTGCCGGGACTTGGACAGATTTTATTTTCGACGTTGAAATATGCAGTTGATCTCCATGGGGATCACCACGTGGATAGGCCGTTCTTGTGCTATCATTGCGCTTGTTAGCACGGTTCATTCGATCACACACTTGTGCATGTACAGCAGTCAAATGTCTGGTTTCTAACCCACCCCCATCAGAAGGGCGACTTGCGTGAGACCTTCTGGGTGTGTGACGAGATTCCAGCTCATGGAATATTGCTGCCACATTCACGAGTGTCAAGGCGACCTTAGACAGTTAACTAACGAGAGTGGGGGCAAACGCAAACGCGAGAGTCGTTAAACAGTCGTCACGAGCGGGCGCCTTCGCTGGTGCTAGTGGTTCGTGTTAATTGCTGAATAATGATTGACGGTTATATCTTGTTGATGAAAATTGATATTTTTCGACAGTGTGTAGATGGGACAAAAAAACAAGAACGACATGAGTAATGTGAAATAAAAAATACCCAGCTGATATGCTACTAGTAATAATGATCTTTTTCCAAATTTTAGAGTTGTTTTTGTGAAAGTCTCAAACAGCTTGCTCCCTCCCTCACATGCACTGACTCTGTACTAATACGATTCTATCCTCAAAGCGGCAATGCATGTTTTTGCATTCTCGAGTGGCTTTTTCCTAACGTTGTACAGTCTATTCCCCGCGGGGATATTCTATTCAGGAAAAAACATCGCGCAATCCCGGAACGAGTTGAATAGGCTGGGAATGGCAGCGACAGCCAGCCATGATTGCGCTGTCATGGTCAGTGTTTGTGAATGTAGCAAACAAGCCTGCAGCTGTCCGATCATACCGTACATGGCACGCTTATGGGTATACGGACTGTGACATGAACCTATCCGAGTGTACGTTGCATGGCACGAATATAGGACAGTATCATATAAATAAGTCACACCGCTCCTGGAAACTTCCATCCAAGTCATAGGTGTGTTGAGCATAGCCCCTGGGTATGATTTTGTTTTACGAGAGGATTATAAATGAAGGCACACAAAGTGCATAACGGATGAGTCAGCAGATCCCTCGCGGGAAATGGAGGCTACTATCAATCAGCAAAGTTTTGGATTCAATTACAAAACGCTCCTAACGGGCGACAGCAAAGAGTAAGCTTCTCTCAAGACTCTTAACACACAGTTTACAGTGACGGAATAGCCTGCAGATGTTGGCCGCTTTGCTGTGTTTTTATACACGACACGTGTTATTAGTGACGTAAATGATGATAGATAGAATTTCACACGTTTCATCTGGTTGTCACATGCTCGTCTAAGGGCAAACTGTGCCGTGTCGTGGCCGTTCCGAACGGCAACGTTATTTATAGAAAGTCACTTAAGCTGATGAAGCATCGGTTCGGCGAGGATGAACGTTTCCTTTCCATAAAACGATGGTTGACGATGGTTTTATTCTGAGCAGAATTTGCATACAGATAAATATACACATTAACGTGCGTCACGCGGAGAACGTACGAAATGTCAACACTAATGACACCTTCATTAATCATACATCCTTCTAATTCCTTTTCATTGCAGCGAAAATCCTCTTCTTCTATGTATGCTTTTATGCTGCCCTTGTCGGATTCTTTGCCGCAATGCTGGCGGTGTTCTGGCAGACGCTAGATATGCAGATGCCTAAATATCAACTTGACAGTTCGTTGATTGGTTCGAATCCAGGTATGCATTTAGCGCTCCTCTGGGCGGCAGATGTTACAAATTGCATGTTTTTAATTCTCCACAGGTTTGGGCTTTCGACCAACACCGCCAGAGTATCAGAATGTGGAGAGTTCGTTAATCTGGTACAGAGCATCCGATAACGGAAACGTTGAGATCTGGACCAAACTAATCGATGAGTTTTTGAAGCGTAAGTATTGAGAATTGGTGGCGGCGGTTGAAGGAGCTACGATCCTAAATTTGGTATCTAACATACAATCCCTCTACAATTACAGCTTACACGCTAGAGGAAGATAACCGCGTCGATTGCTCTTTCGACAATCCGCCACCGGAGGGCAAGGTTTGCAAAGTTCCTATGACTAACTGGTCCCCGTGCGTCAAGGATAACCGATACAACTTTAAGAAGAAGAGCCCGTGCATATTCTTGAAGCTGAACAAGGTAAGATAGGCAACGGCAAACGAACTGCGTTCGTAGTCATTAACCATCCTTCTTCCATCGGGCATACAAATTGCGTATGTGTAGATCTACAACTGGGTACCGGATATGTACAATACCTCGATGAACTTGCCAGAAAAAATGCCCGACGATCTCAAGGAGCACATCCGTGGTGAGGAAGCTCGAGGAAACAAAAACGTAAGTCGCCTGTGAGAAAACTCGCGCAACACGGACATTTAATTTTCAAGGTACACCCCTTCTTGTAGACTAATGTGGTTTGGGTTTCCTGTGCCGGTGAAAACCCTGCCGATAATGAGCACATCGGTGCCATCCAGTACATCCCGCGCCGTGGATTCCCCGGATATTTCTTCCCGTACAAGAACGTTGATGGATACCTGCCGCCTGTAGTAGCGGTCTATTTCGAAAAACCAAAGAGTGAGTATTATGTACAAACCCCGATGTGATGCTTACAAATGTTTGATTTATTTGCTCAGTTTGATAACATATGCAGATAACAGTTAAAGTGCTGTTTTATAGGCAGGATTATAGAAAAACTTTCGCGCTTTCTTATGTACGTATTTGTTTTGAATATTGTTAAGAACTGATTTTTTAAACGACGAAACCCCGGTAAATGGATAAGATGTCGGTTTAGAATTAAACGTTATGGATGGAGTCGCAGCGATGCAAAAATAAATGTTGCTGCTTGTTATTACATCACAAGGAGAACTCGCGGGCATAAAACCATGAGCCGTTTTAGTAACAGAACGCACGGTGGTCGTTGTGAATGGAGACACGGTAGGAAAAAATGTTACTGTTGTTCTTACTGAAGTCGAACGCGTTGATCTCATAGTTGTAGATGAAGATGTTGTAGTAGAAGAAACCGTGGTAGAGCTTGTGGTACGAGTTGTTGTGGATGAGGCAGTCGTCGGTCCAGTTGTGGATGATGAGGACAGGGTTGAAGAATCAGTTGTAGAGCTAGTGGAGCTGGCAGGAGTTGACGTGGATGAGGCAGTCGTCGATTCAGTTGAGGATGATGTCGCTGTAGAGCTCGTGTCGGTGGCAGGAGTCGACGTAGAAGACGTAGAAGCAATGGACGAATCTGATGTGGATGATGTCGATAGGGTGGAAGAATCAGTGGTGGAGCTGGTACTGACTGGAGTTGATGTGGATGAAGCTGTGGACGAAGCCAATGTAGAAAATGTCGGCAGGGTGAAAGAATCAGTGGTAGAGCTAGTGGAGCTGGCAGGAGTTGACGTGGATGAGGCAGTCGTCGATTCAGTTGAGGATGATGTCGCTGTAGAGCTCGTGTCGGTGGCAGGAGTCGACGTAGAAGACGTAGAAGCAATGGACGAATCTGATGTGGATGATGTCGATAGGGTGGAAGAATCAGTGATAGAGCTGGTACTGGCTGGGGTTGATGTGGATGAAGCTGTGGACCAAGCCAATGTAGAAAATGTCGGCAGGGTGAAAGAATCAGTGGTAGAGCTAGTGGAGCTGGCAGGAGTTGACGTGGATGAGGCAGTCGTCGATTCAGTTGAGGATGTTGTCGCTGTTGAGCTCGTTTCGGTGGCAGGAGCCGACATAGAAGACGTAGAAGCAATGGACGAATCTGATGTGGATGATGTCGATAGGGTGGAAGAATCAGTGATAGAGCTGGTACTGGCTGAGGTCGATGTGGATGAAGCTGTGGACGAAGCCGGTGTAGAAAATGTCGGCAGGGTAAAAGAATCAGTGGTAGAGCTGGAGGAGCTGGCAGGAGTTGATGTAGTTGAGGCAGTCGTCGAATCAGTTGAGGATGATGTCGCTGTAGAGCTCGTGTCGGTGGCAGGAGTCGACGTAGATGAATCAGTAGACGAACCCGATGTTGACAGAGTTGTAGAAGCAATCGTAGAGGTTGTGGTAGCAGAAGTAGTAGCAGGTGATGAAGATGAAGCAATGGACGAGTCTGATGTGGATGATGTCGATAGGGTAGACGAATCAGTGATAGAGCTGGTACTTGCTGGGGTTGATGTGGTTGAAGCTGTGGACCAAGCCAATGTAGAAAATGTCGGCAGGGT
>AXCM01009125.1:0-10876 GCA_000473375.1 Anopheles culicifacies | reverse complement strand
CAATCAAATAGATGCAAGGAAATTATGTTTGGACTTTGAGCGATTCTTGAAGAGGTATTTTAAACTGAGTTGGGTGTTCCTATAGTTTTTCAAACTTAATGACTATTTGGACGTAAGAATTACTTCTGTTCTTCATCAGAAACGAATAATGACTGAGTTGATCTCCTAGGTTTTTTTTTTTTTGTTTCAACTCATCCATCCAACTTTCTTCTTGGAGCTCCAATACCGGTCAAGAAAGTACGATTGCATATATAAATTAGACCGCTCTCCAATAAAGTGAACCGTTCCACCAGGCCCGGAGATCCACTGACCAGTGGGCGAGTGATCCTTCCAACAAGCGAGATAATATCCGCCTCCGATTGAAAACCAACGTGATGAAAGGTATCGCGCGAATGAAAAACGCGATCACCTCGCGGCGAGGAAGCGGATCCACACCGAGTTGCGCACTTTTTGATTTGAATTTACGCGTCAGCAGCAAAGACGACGGCGACATGCGCAACCGGACATCAACCGGCACGATGCGCCGTGGGTTTTGCTGCGAACAAGTGAATGTGTGCTCTCGTTTCGTTTTGCCTCTGATTTCTTCCAGCGTCCATTCTCGCGCACCACTTTCGCGCACATCACTCTACCGCACTCCCACTCCCTGGACGCGCCTGGACAACGCTTTCGCCCGTGCTGCTCTCGATCAGGGCTCCCACAAGTGGTGTTGTACGTACCAATCCTTTATATCGATCAAGTGGAGGCTCTTTTTTTTGTTTTTCACTTTACATCGGCACCCGTGTCCTCATTGCTTCCATTACAGGGGGGCCCGCAACCGAACGCACATAACACGCAGGAGCTTCTCCTTTCGGCCCTCGGTATCGAGCCGACCCGGTCCAAATGGAGCGAAAAGGAGCATTATTCCATTTCTCTTTCATCATCATAAAAATTCGGCCTACTCCGATAGTGAAAGGTGACGGCGGTCGAACAAAACTTACCGCACGGCCACACGATGACCGCGGCGATGGCTCCCTCTATCGGGTGCCAGCAACGGTAAACAAGGGTTCGGAGAAACAAGAGCGCACTTGTTTTCTCTCCCCCACCCCCCCTTCTGCCAGGGTGAATCTGTCGCTTGTTTTCGCCCTCTTTCAACTCAACAATCAGTCCGATATATTTATGGTGCACAGCGCATTAACATCAACTTTTATCTTCGCTCCGCTGATTCACGATCGCAAAACGTATGTGTACGAGAGCATCTTGAAGACTTGCAGGAAGATGATTGTGATAAAAAAAATGGAGATGGATGGAAGAAAGGATCGATTGACCAGCTATCGATCGGGGTGGTACATCCCTTTATGGAACAGAGTCTGAAACATTGATAAAATAATTGGAATATACGCATATATCATCCGAAATATTCCAATACCTTTCTTGCTCATCTTCTGTGCCGTGGTATTTGTTGGCAAACAATTCCAACACACGTCCTCCCCATCACAAATCAAATAATTCCTTTCAAAAATCCGTTTTCTACTCATCGTTTACTTCCTTGTAAAGCTTTTCGGTGAAAGGACACACACTTGACCACTTCTTCCACCAGGACACACCAGTTCCAGGTGACAACTTTTCATTCCATCACCAGCCCAGGCACACGATGGACGGCCAGGTTTTGTCGTCCTCGAATAAAAAGGAATTGTATTTCACGCAGTAATTGTCCCGGACGAATTTTGATTCGTCCCTCTAATTGATGCGGGTTTCGCTTTCTGCTAAAGCTGGAATTTGCAACTTCTGCACCGTGCAGTAAATAAATAAAAAATGCCTACTACCTCTTTTTAAATCTTATTTATATAATAATTAACGTTTTGAAAGTAGCCAGTTGGGGACAACTATTTTACGACGAGAGCCGAAACGCTTCGAAATACGTCCGACTAGATTTGACGTTCGTCACCAACTGGTTGTATGTTGCTAGGAGAAGTTAGTTTGAAAACTCCTTCTTAAGCCACCCCGAACCAACAAACAAAGACACGAAAATTGAATATTATTATCAACTTATTATCAACTTACGACCGGCTGCGATTGGTTCGGCGCTGGCAGTGGCCTGCTCAGCTCACTGGAACGAAACACCGTTTAAACCAATCGTGTGTGTGCTCTATCCCTCCGTTTCACTAACGTTCAAACGCATCCTACGCCCCACAGATCAGCCAGCCGTGAAAAACTTCAGCTTTGGTTTTGTGAGGTTTGAAACGCGATGTAAAAACTGGTCGTCCGGCCTCGGAACGCCAACGTGTATGGGATGGCGATTGGTTCACATAATTTTATGCAAATGATATCTCATCTTGGACCGGGCCGGACAGACCTGCCCGAAACATAATAATCCTGTTCACCAATTAATATTTCCTTATCCACCATCTAGCGGGTTGGGTGCTTCTCTCTCCATTAGATGTGGAGTTATTTAAAATTGAAACTAGATCTGATCGAAGCGACGATTTTGGACATGTTGTCGAAGTGATGGAGAAAAAAAAAGCCAAACTGTGTTCCCATAGTGATCATCATCATCTGATTGAATTCGTTCCAAGTTTCTAACCGTCCTCTGCTCGAATGCAGATGACTCTCCGTTTATAACGCACACTCGAATTCGTTGCATAAAATCAATCCAATTAAACGCACGATTAAGAAAGTGGGGTTTTCTCACAAACAATCCCATCAGTTGCGGCACTGAAGATCCGAACAGTTCTTCTGTCGATGCAAATGAATCGCATACTCTCATTCCCTAAAACGCGTGACTTAATCGATTGAACGAACTTTCTCCGTGTACTGTCAAAAATTGTCCAACTGTTAAATGTTGCACACGGGGGAAAAAAGAAGGACTAACCTCGATTCCGATCAATGTTGCTGTGCTGGTGGATTAATCATTTGTCAGACCGTTCGCCCTAAAAGCCCCCGTTCGATCCAATCCGAACCGATCGAACTGATCGACAGTAATGCACTGAATGTTCAACGATCCGAAAAGCACGAGAGCTATCCCGTGCCCAGTTCCGAAACGGCTTTTTAGCGATGCCGCCGCCGGGGCGACCGGTTTAAGGGATGGCAAAGAAATTAATCTTCTTATAAAGCTGCCCCCGAAAGCCCTTTCCGGTTAGTAGCAGCGCGGAAAGCAACAGACAGAGAATCGCACCGCTCGGCAGCCGGAAAACCCATGTCCAGCGAAAGATGAAGATGCCGCCCCAAAACCCGATCGGGTAGGGCAGAAATCGAATCGAGCAGAAGCGAATTACGCGCGATGTTGATAAATGGGAGCTGGCTTCTGCGGGCAGCTGGCTGCACCAACTTACCCATTCACGCGGGCGTGTGCGTACGTTCACATAAACTTCTCAATTTTCACAACAAAGCTTAACGCCGTCGGGTACTGCTCGGGAAGCAAACCGTACGGGGCGGTCCTGACAAGGTGACGTTGACTAAACGAAAACCGTTCTTCACTGCCCGCCCCGAAGTAAACAGGCGGAAGCCATTCGCACTCCCCAAGCGCACACATTCCTACACCACCGGGCCCATGTCGCACGATTTGTTTGATGTACGGTGTAAAATTGATCACCGCACCGGCACCGAAGGTAAAGAGCAGAACCGATTTTCCCACCACCAATTATCGACTTTTTGGAGAAGGGTTACAGTGACGGAGCGATGAGGGAGGGAAAAGGGGGGAGGTCGAGCGGAGAAAAATATTTAGCACCTATTAGCGAACCTGCCAACTGAGCGGTTGGCTAAATGATCTGGTTCTGGTGTTGTCGCGATGGCTTCATTAGCGGCGATATATCGATGACAAATGCGTGCGGTTGATGCTATCGGAGCCTGGGAAAAGGGTATGAGAAAATTTGTGACTACACTCAAACTGAGGATCTCTAGCTGAGGACCTAGCTAGCTGATACGATCTTTCGGTGGAAGATACGACATTCATTTGCTGTTGGTAGTCGAGGTTTTTCAAAAGGTCTCCTCCTTTTAGACATTCAAATATTTAAAGGTGACTTCGAATTCGCGACTCAGAAATTCAGAGCACCGTTGGGTCTTCTACCGGAAGCGGCTGTTCAAGGTCAGTTTGATAGTTTGCTCTGATAAATTGGACTACAATACAAAACCATTTATCAGATGGACCTCCTCAGAACCAACGTAATAAACCCTGAAAGACTGATATCAGGGGGTATATCACCGGGTATTAGGAAAGTGCTAAGAAAAAACAATTCTGAAAAATGGTGGTTGTAATCCAACTTAGGGAAAACAGTTGAAGATGCAAGCGATTACAGACATGAATCGGATCATTATTACTGTAACTTATAAGTTGGCTATGTTAAACAGTCATAGGACCTATTTGATCATGCCGGCCATTTAATGGCTTACGAGGCTTCTTGATCCTAGGTAATTGAATAGTTAATCCTCAACTACGGGGAAACGGGTCCAGATGGGATTTGAACCTCGGTCTTGCCGTATTGAAGACTATCACCGCAATTGCTTCGGCCACCGGAGTGCTCCAACCGGAGGATGTCTAAAAATTAATATAAGAAACGAGATCTAGTGCATCAGTCTTCCACAATTAGATACCAGAAACAAATAAAACCAGGACTATCATTCGTTCCAGTGTTTGATATCTGGAAGAGTATGAAGGAAGCAGAGCGTTTAATCAACCCCAGAAATGTCTAAAGACAATTCAACTGAAAAAAAAATTTCTGAACTTGTTTGATACTACTTGCTCCAATTCAGCAGGGCGAACTCCAACAAATTCATTAAGCTATAATAATGGGAATAAATCCAAAATTGTTGATCACTCCCTCCAATATCTCAACGATAAAAGAATTAAACGAAAGTTTAGTTTGCAAATTATTGGAAATATCTGTTGGACTAACTCAGGAACTTTTTTCTCGAATAAGACATTCCCAACTTCATCTACTCCACAAATTAACTTTTTATAAGCAGATGTACTCCTACATCTGTGTTTCGCTCATATCGTGACATTAATTATACACTTTTATTTTCGCGCTATTCGTTTCGTAACACCTACTGACCTACTGGGCTAGAGCCATCAACCAGGCATCCCATCGGTACTCCAGATCTTCAATCAATTTTCCGTTTTGTACATCGCCAACGACTGCAGCACATAAAAAGTGACGTTAAAAGAAAAGAAAATGCGTACATGCAAAGCCCCGTACACTTGTCACTCGGTTTTATTGTACGTGGCGGCGACGAATACTTGCATACACCACTGAACAGACCCAGCGATCGGTCGGCCAGCGAAGCGTCCAGTCGAATCGAAAGTGTCATCATTAAAAAAGATATACACCAGTTAGACCGTTACGGGTGCGGACAAAAAGCCCTCATGAAGAGCTTCATTTCGCTTCATGGCGATGGTGGTCTCCTCTTACTCATCCAATTCTTAATGAAGGGCAGCGCGCCCCAGCCAACGCTAAAGGATGGGATTTCTTTTACCTTTAAATCGATTCATTAAAATCAAACGAAGAAAGGTGGCCAAAATGACGAACGGTGCGGAATTACGTCGAACAGTGCTCTAAATTCACGTCCATCAGGTCTGCGACTGTTGCTGGGAGCCCGTTTCACTTCAGCTCCCCCAGCCGATGTAGCGAGGGAGCTGATGATTCGGTTGCTTCAAAGACCGTTTCTTTTTTCCCTACTCCCGTGTCACCAAAATCAATCGAACGTGAAGAAAAACAGCACCGGCGCATCGTTTCTCTTGAGCTCACCAAATCGAACCAAGCCGGTGAGGGTTTTCTGTTTTGCCAAGCGCACGACGAAATCTATTCAATTCGAACGCACATTGGGAAATGGGCGAGATGATCGCTTTTTACGATCCAAATGAAGATATTCATCCAGCGTGGAAAAGCGTTTCCCGGGTGTTGCTTCACAATACAACAACCGTGCTGGCACATCAAAATCAACCATTTGCGTACGTTTTGGACATTGAACCCAGAAAATATTAGGCTATTAAATTACGATCGGATTGTGTTCGAAGATGGTCTTCAGCTCTTCACCGCCTTGGATATGATTTTCTAATGCACAAGTTTCTTCGCATCAATCATCTTTTGTCTTCTCTTGCTCGCTAGATGGTTGAAGACTCCACCGCAAGCAAACAAACAGCCCCGATGGGAATCTGTCATACGATTCCAATTTGATGATTTCTCAGATTTGGAATCCCATCCCAACAGGCAACCCGATCTCATCCGATCCGGTATCATCATCAATACAACGGTGACATGATTTTGTTCGATCAGCACATCACTTTGAAGGGGAGAAAGAAAAAAAAACACAAATCCAGCGAACCTTTACAGTTGTTGTCGTTCATTTTGTGTCATGTCCAGGATGACAATTTTGCCCAACATTGCCGACGAGACGGCGAAAAAACAAACCTCAAATCCATCAAAATAACATGATATCCCGGAGAAGACAAACACTCAACAAGAATGCAACGAAGAAACGATCACTCCAGAACATCTGCTTGTATATTTCCACCCCAAAAAAATAAAACAAAGACACCTCCCAACACTCCCAGCAGGAATCGAAACCCTTGGAATCACCAACGCCGAGGGTTCGGTTTCGCTGGAGATCGACTTTGCGAACCATTAATCAATTTAAGCGCAAGAGGATCGAATGAATCGTGGCGGTCTAGTTTTATCGACCACCTTTGTTGGGGAGTTTGGGTAAAGTGGTCGCGCAAAAAAAAATCCCAAACAAGAACTCCCTACGAGGTTTCGGACACACACAAAAAAACACAGCTCCGACCTACTAGGCACTGCTGCAATTTGATTTATTGTGTGTGCGTGAGTGCATGGACGGACGAGCAGAGGACCGCACCCAAGCCGACGCAGCGTACCCCGCAAGTCTGATCGCGAACCGATTGATCGCCGAACACGCCGGATCATCTGGCTAATCAATCAACTTATCTTTAATTTAATATCTGAGGCACTGCTAGTGTGCCCAAGTGTGTGAGCCTGTTTTTTTATTAGACGCGAATATGTGGTTACCTTCGCCGTTGTTTCCCTTCTCCGATGCTTTTGCCGTATTCAAATGTGGACAACCTTGGGAATGGACGGATTAAGCGGTTGGTAAATCAAGATGATTTGTCGCCTTGCCAAAAAAAACCCTTCAAACCCTCCTCACTGAAATACCAAAACCGAAAACCTACTTATCCACCACATACCGTCGAACCGATTTCGACACCGACCGATTCGAAAGAGCAGTAGAATTAGCTTCTCCACTGTATCTTCATCCCCCCGCTCACTGGATCATCTGCAGAGCTTTTTTTTATTTGGTACGATGGGAAATCATGTTCTGTTCCCTCTTTACTACGAGAGGGAAGAAAAAAAAACTAAATTGAAAACCAAAACCAGACTTTATCGAGTTAACGGCGAGTCGCCTAGGCTTCACCACCACCAGGGCACTGATTGAAGAGATACTTCCTGCTTTTATGACAGGGCTGTTGAACATCCCAAAACGCCCTCCGCTCATCTCGAGGCAGCTCGCGTCCACCAACAAACAAGTGTAATCAATTTGATGGATGTTTTAGCCGAAAATGCTTAGCTCTTAGGTAGCTGCCTAGCAAGCGTAGAAGCAAAAAACATAAGATGTTCATGTCATCAACCGGACGATCGATGGAGCTGCCGGAAGAAAGCTCACTGAAGATGATCACAAGGTTAGCTGATCGGTTGGGAAAGATTATCAGCTAGGTGATGGCAAAATCGGATGTTCGTAAAATGAAACAACCGACCAATGGTAAACGACTATTAGCGACGATGTGCTAAGGGAAGTGATCCAGAAGGGTGGAACTATCAAATAAATAAATTACCCCTAAATTTCAATAGGCAAATAATATCAGAATATCAGAAATAAAGAAAATACTTTAACAAAACAAAATAATGAGCACAATATGGCAGATTTATCGTGAAGTACTCCATTCCTCTTAATAAACTCAGATCTCTTTATCTCAATATACCGAATGTATTCAATGTCACTTGACATACAACACATTGTATCGAACCTTCTCAATTAAACGTAACGAATTGCGCTATTCAGAACACATCCAAAAAGCTTCACCTCAACAACAACAATCCGATACATCCCTCGTTACACAACCCTAACGCCACATCCCGCCAAAACACGCACGCACGCATCCCCCTGGAGCCTGGAAAACCCTGCTCCAGTACATCGCTAATGGATGTCTCTATTCGGAACATAAACCCGCGAGACGTCTAATTACGCGTCGTCTCCTTCATCGTGTGCACGGTGCATTGTATTTAAATCCATCCTTTACGAATACGAAGTGAGGTCGTACCCGGTGGGTCTCAGCTATTATCTGCCTGCTGGGTTCAGACGACACGGCCTGACAGGCCTGCAATACGAGTGCGTTCTGCCCGCAATGCGAATCCGTAGCAAAGCTTAAAAGGCATAATGATCTCTCTCTAGTCAATGGCTATGCTTTTTTTCTGTCAATAGCACATTCCGTTTGTTTTGTGTTTTCTTACCGCGTTCCCTACCGCGTTCCACATCCGTCCCAGGTGACAGTATGTGTGTATCTGCATACCGCTTGTTTAACGTATTAATTTATTACAAGCATACTTAATTTAGCTACAAATTATGGTTCCTTCCTCGGATGGGGAGTGAAGCATTTCCGCTGTGAACTAGACAAAAGGCGTTTGTTTTGTTGCACATGCTTCCAATAATAGGACCATCTGGAATTGGACACTCTTAATGTACTCAATTCAACTGCCCATGTACAGAAAATTTGTACAACTGTATTGTATTCGTACACTAAGCCAACTTTAAAATTAGTATTACTGACTTCGTGAAGAAACTCTCGGTCTTGGAACAGCACATCACAAGGGTTATCGCAACTTGCCATCGAACCACGCTAGTCCGAAACCAATGATTTTTCGAACGAAAGACTTCAACGATGGGCAAAGCAACGAACAGTTCATTATGATGATTTTTAATACTTACCACACGGAAGGTATCGCGTTGTCGGTTTTTGCTCGAAGGCACATCTCTCCTAATGCACCTCTCGCGTTGCAGTCGGTGCAATATTTGCTGCATCATTTCTACCAAATTTGCATCCGCTAATGTAGGCAAGATCATAATCGGGTGCCTAGTGAGCTGCTAGTTCGCATGCAACCCGATTCCCTCTAAATCGGTCCGCATATATGCATTGCATGATGCAATCGCTGGGCACAAAATGGCTCAATGAAACGGTACCGAGCGGATGATGCTCCGGCTGCAGCCCAGCAGGGCTGCAGGACGGTTGCATCGAGCTGCTATACATTAATGCATTGCAAACAGATGACGATCAGATGGTGTGCTTATGCCAATTCGGGTTGCAACCGCATCTTCTATCTGATGTCCTGCTGACCACCCACAAAGAATTGTCCTTCCCGACGGTAGCAAAACACAGCCAATTTTTGTTCACTGCATTGCAAATGCAATTTTGAGGTAACGATAAAGGGGGATTTTTTTTTTTCGATGAATAAAAAAAAACCGCATACCGTTTTCACCCACACGACTGATGGCGGCACGCAAACGATCAAACCCTCGACAGGAGAAAGAAGACGAAAACAGAAAAAACAAACACCACTAAACCAGCTAAGCCAAACAGTCCCAGACGCCCCGTCGCTGGCCATTTCACAATATCGTTACAAATTATCTCTCATTCAATCATGCAAGCGACCAACGGCTCCCAGGTCGACACAAATGCTTCTGCCGTGGCGAAACGGTAGGAATTTTCCCATTAATTGGGTTCCGTGCATACCACGTGATAGTCCCGGGGGTTGCATACTTGGGCTTTGCTATCGCGAAACCGTTCGCCTTCCAGCGGTCCTAGGGCGGCGCATGGATCATCGATGAAATTCCAGCATACCCTTCCAACCCAAGGAGACGAGCCGGGGAAAGCAAACCACACAAGCCAAAGCTTCGTGCGCGCTATGTGTTGTAGGGCGATTAGTGAATTTATTTCAGCGTTTGAGCTCCTTTTTTCTTGCGCTCAGAGGACTTGGAGGTTGAAGAGAAAAGGGACGATGTTGGAGGGATTACTCGGTAAAATCTCGACCCTAAAGGCGCAAAAGCTGACCCTACCTCCGTGGCGAATGCATTTCAATATATTACTATCATATTTATCAGGTCTCTCCTGTTGCAGGACGTGTGCTTATGATTTAAGACGACACACGGAGATTAGAACGCATGCATTTGCTATGGTTGAACATTTTCCAAGCTTTTTTGTTTGCAATAATGCTTTAATCAGCAGGTATATTTTAATATTTGTACTTACACTTCTTTTTGGAGAAAAGAATTTGTTGATTATTATTCACAACTCTAATTTAAATTTTGTACATCAAAATAAGAAATATACAGGACAATATTATACTGAAGAATGTCCATCATATTAATAACTGAGTTAAATTGTTACTATATCCTAATCATTGTTTAATATTCATAAATCACGTAGAATTTATCATACAAAGTGAGTGTCTGTAAATACGCCTACGATAAGCCAACTTTAAATTGTCCACAGTCGTTTATGGACGAAAACCCAATATGGTAGTGGAGGCAAGGAGTTACAAATTCCTGATTCGTAGCTATTTAAAAGACTTTTTAGTGCTTAAAATTAGTTACTTAATTTAACGAATGTGCCTGTCACAATAAAGAGCACAAAAAATTCACAAGGATTTCAAATTCCTGGGAAGAAAAAATACCAAAAAATAAGATACTAATTATACAACTTCAATTTTGTTACATGATGATTTTGGGGTTCGTCGTTTTAAGTCTTTTGTTCACAATCAACACGGAAAGTTGATTTTAACAGGACAAAATTATAATCAACAAACTAACCTTCAAATGAGCTAAATAACTCAAAACA
>AXCM01009124.1:0-10815 GCA_000473375.1 Anopheles culicifacies | reverse complement strand
CAGATTTTCCAAGTTGCCAGAATTCGTTCGATCGCGATCGTTACGATCGGGTGCCACGGGTAGAGAGGAGACTCACGTTCAATGACCTTCTTCTCCTACCGAATCCCGTCCACAACCTGATCGATTCGATTGCAATCGAAGAACTTTTGCGAGAATAATGTCATACTACTAGCTTAGCTATAGTTATATATATGAAAAGGAGGTTAAATGAGAGGAGAGTTAATATTATGTATTTTGTTGTTGCTGTTTGTTTAACGCTCAGCAAAGGATCGACATTTTTAAATTTTCCCTAAACGCAATTCCATAGTGGCAGTTCGAAATTTTCGAAACGGATTAGAAAAAGGTTCAAACAAATTCTGGTCCCCTATTTGTTGATCGAATAAGCGAGCGTTATGTAAATTATTAGATTTCCACTATCTGTTAGTAGACGTCGTAGTAGATGTGTGGTAGGAATCACGATACTACTTGCACCATGTTACACTTTGTCTGTACTTCTTACCATGTTGTCGACTTCTGAAGCTCCTTCTGAAGGAGAACTATAACTTCCTTCTGTTGTACTTGTTGTAAATTATGGACCTTAACAGCCTTCTACCTGTAATACTCTCTCCTTGAACCACGACAATGGAATCTACTTATTTTCAATAAATGTTAATAGTATTGAATGTCTGTGCGTGTCCTGTGTTACGTTCCGAAAGTTATGTTTACTGTGTCTGCCTTGTATGTTACAAAGAAATTCGTAGCCTTCCTTAGCTTGTTTACGTCTTTTACGATTATAATCATGAGAAATGGTGGAAGAATTGGGCGAGAAACATTCAGCCTAATTGAATGTATTATTAGCGGAAACCTCAAATTTCAATTTTCTCCAATGCGTATGCAAAATTTTCTCTGTGTGTTATGATTACTGCATGCACGGAATTGCCTACATTTAGGCGCTTTCATTTATAGACATTTTGAATCCACCGCTGTACCACGTGCTTTTAAACAGGGGTTGCCGCAATAATGTGGCCTACTGATTGAAATAAAAATTACACTCTGTTAGCCACAAGTTGTAGTGTGATCCTCTGTTTTTAAATAAATAGTCGCTGTTCTTTAAAATGTCTGGACCTAATGGCAGTACGAATAACCATGAGTGAAATGTAATCTTCGATTTATTGTTGCGGACATAAGAGATCAAAAGGTGATTTTCAAAAAGTCGCAAGCTTGTTGTAGGTCAGAAAAGGTTATTGTTAAAAAAAGCTGCATTACTGAAATCCGCACTAAGAATTCGATTTATATCCCTCATCAATTACTGGCACCTTTTAAGCAAACTTCCCCCAGTAATACACATCTTTTGTAAATCTGCACAAAATACCATCCCGATTTAAAGCGACTGAAAAGTTTTTGGACCAAACATTTCGTATCGAGGGTTGTAAAACTTTATGCACGCAGTAAACAAAACAAAAGTCGAAAAGAAAACTCCGTTTCGCCATCTTTCTTCCCCTTGCACGATCAATCGATCGACATCATTATCGATCACTTCTAGCTACAAACATCAAACAGCCCGGTTTAAAATTGGCCAGTTATGGCTAGGATTCAAATTCAAATCAGATCGATTTCCGAACTTTATTGCCACGATCAGCTCAGGTCCGTCTAAATTTAACCTTGATCTTGGCTTCAACACGCATGGCGCCGAATATCGGTGAACCCATTGCCAATAGACCGTCTTTATTGGTGGGTTTTCGCTTATGGAAGCCAACAGTCAATCGATCCAGTTTATCGGCGAAAAGCCACTACAAAATGACCACTAATTGGTTATGGGTGTATTATGGGTGTTTCTTTCATTTCCCAACCCAATACCGATGATCCATAAAACGGTGAAGGATTAGTTCGTAGTAGTCTGGTATGCAGTAAGAAGTCGATGAGACACATTTTGCATAACAAGATTCTTTCCACGCTTGAGCCGATTGTCACCTTGCTACCGTTTCTTTTTGTTTTTTTCTTGAGTGGATCGTAGATTGAGCGAACACGGGTGCCCACGCGATGGAATGTCATTTAATTGCGAAATAGAAACAAAATGTAAATTCTAACATCCAGCTGAGCTCTAAAAATGCAGCATGTACTAATAGTATGTTCGATTCGTCTGTTGTTATCAATATCCTTCGATTAGTGCACACACACACGCCCCGATTCCGTTGGACCAGATGCATGAGATGCTCATCTTTCACGTTTGAAAAAAAATCGTCCTTATCGTGTGCTGCATAACATTTCCACCGCTCAGTTTCCCGACAATGGCCAACTGCAAATGACAGCAGCTTCTCATAACAAACCTTGGCCGAAGTTCATATTTCACCGGCCGTCCTTGCGGCTGGCTGGTGGTTAAAGGTTAATGGTAAGGTTTTGTTTTTCTCTCCCATCTCAGTCTACTCGATCAAGTTACCCCTGTCTCAAGTGTGCGATGCTTTCGCTTGACATCTCTAAATCCAACTGTCAAATGGTAGAGATGGAGTGTCATCGTGCGTGCAAATACTATAGTGGCAAGTGTAATTCGATACTAAAACAATTTCAATGGTCATCTGTGAGTGAGCTTTATTTGTTTTGTTGTGAACTTTATTTGCATGGTGAGCTGGAGACGTTCTAGATGAGCTGGAACAGATTCTTCCGCGACAACAGGTACGAAACGTCCTTCTTCGGTGGTGGCAGATAGTCTACCGGTGGAGCTGCAGGTGGTGGTGGTAGGTACTCGTTCGTTGGGGGGCAGGTGGACTGTACCGGGAGGTAAGAACGATCCGGTGCGCAGGGTTGCGTGATGGTCGTAACCACTGGGACGGTTTGCGTGCGGGTAACGGTGGTCAGCACCGGTGTGGCCGTCGTCTTGGTAACGGTGCGTGTTTGCGTTTCCGTAACATACTCGTACACGGGCGTTGGTTCAACCACGGTCGAGGTAATGGTGTTGGTGCGCGTTACCGTGTTGAACCGGGTGGACGTAATCCTGTTGGTGACGGTGTCTGTCACGACGACCGGAGGCAGTGTTTCGGTTTCGGTACGCACAACCGTCGTCGGTACAATCTTGGTCGAAGTGGCCGTTTTGGTTTGCGTTATCGTGTTGGTGCGGGTTTCCGTTTCACGTTCCGTTTCGGTAAAGAAAGCGGTTTCCGTTGTGCGCGACGTTACGGTACTGGTGCGGGTAGCCGTTCTGGTGGATGTAACGGGTGGTAACGTTTCCGTTACGACGTCCGTAACTACGCGCGTCGAAATGGCAGTAGTTCGACTAGTAACGGTGGTCGTCGTTGGGACGATCTGCGTCCGGTAGTCGGTGGAGGTACGCACATCCGTCTTGGTGAGAGTGGTCGGACGGAACACTGTACTCGTTACGGGATTGCATGGTTCCGGCAAACCACAGGCCGGTGTCGTATAGTGGTACCCATCAGCAGCAGGTGTAGTGTACGAATAGCCATCAAACCGTGGATTAGCTTCAACCTCCAGTTGAAGAACCACCACCAAACTCACTGCCAACACTAACAAACGCATCATTGCACAGTTTTAAAAAAGTTCTTCAATTCTTGACACAAAGTTCTTGATTTGTTCCTCGAAAAAATCTGCACAACACACTCGCCACTCACTGGGCGGGACTACTCATCGCACACTTTGTCACTTCTCGCACCGTACTGTCACCGGTTCGCATCAGAACGTTCAGTTTTATACAGATGCGTCCGGCGTCTGTCCGATGACAGCGAGAACCTGTCCTACCGATCTTGCCCGGATCGGAGAACATCCTTTCCTTTTGCGGTTACGCTTCACCATTCGTGCCGTCGGGTGTGTATGTTATATAAAACCGAATCGCGCCCGAATGCGGCGACGAACGTTGCTGAGCCGCGAATCGGATATTGGGCGCGCTTTTCTTGCACGATCGTATCACCCTAGCGGTTGTGCGTTGAACTAGTTCTGGTGTGAAGGCATCATGATCTGTGCAAAGCCTTGACGTTATGGTTTATTAGCGCTAGCGTCCTAATGAGCGTCATTCGGTCTGTCTGCGTTGAAGGATGGGTTTATCTCGAGATTAGTCCTCCCACCTGTCACGCACGCGCAAGAGGAAGAGTGGCGCAGGAAGGGCGTAGCGGATGATCAACATGATCTTCTGTCGATCAAAAAGCTAACCTCCTCGTTCCCTTTGCCAACCTCCGCGTCGCAGTGCATTCGATAGCGATGTAAACTTGATCGCACGAAAGTGAATCTGAACGGAATGGAAGCGGAACGGCAACACAAGCAGGCGACGTATTTAAACGAAAACCATAGAAACAATGTTAGCCAGCAGCTACCTGATAGCTGTCACGGTATCTTCTGAGAAGATGATCGCATGATCGCGTGGGGTTTTGTTTTTTTTTTCGCCAAGCAGTATCAGCTTACATACTAATTCTGCTGTGGCAACTTGACTGCTCTAGACTAAGCGCGTTCTAAAACTAGACAGCTAATATATCAAACATAATCTGCAAATTTGTGCGACGATCAGGATCAGGGACTGGTGGGATATATCCCCCTTCTTGCAGGTTATCTTCATTTACAATCATGCTTTTTTTTTTCTTTCCCGTTCCTGAAAGTTTGGTGCAGGATCCGGTTTTTGGGATTCCCCTTCCCGATTGCCCAAGAACGAAATTGTCTCTTCCCCCCGAAAATGTGTGGAATCAGTGGGCATCTTCAAGCTACTTTTTTGTGCCATTTTCTTCCCCAGACTTGCGCGTTGCGTTGGAGTCGGATCATTCAACCAGCTGAGAAACGTGCTGAAACCGGGAAGCGAAACTCAAATTCAAATTCTTGCGTTGGGCGTTGGTGTGCGCAAGATGCTTATCGTGCTGTGTGCGGACTGTTCTGATTCGCACCAATCCGACGGTCATTGACGTTTCGCCAGAGGGTGTCTACGTGTGCGTTTGGGTTCTTTCTTTTTTTTTTTTGAGGATACAACTCCAGACCAGTTTCATGGCCAGATGGCATTTTGGACTTCACTCCATATTATCAACGAAAAAAAAAAAGACAAAAACTAAATCCACTCCTAATTGCCAGCGGGAACTCCGGGATATTAGGAGACGTCGATGGGGATCATTAAATATGGTATCGAATTATTGAACCAGAGTTCCGGGAAACGGACACCATTAAGGGGTAGCTCAAATGCAACATTAAATTGCATTAGTGTGGACGGTAAGGTGCAAACGAACTTTGCTGAGAGATTCGTCACTTGCTAAGGGAAGTCAAACTTCCACATCATAAATTATTTAAGCTTAAGCATCTTCTCCTCCATGTTCTCGTTCTGACACCGATTTGGGGATGGTCTGACAGTTTAATCTGAATTTAGATGAAACAAACAATGTTAGCGGTGGTTGGGCATATACATATTTTTAGCTTACTGTTTTTCGTTCCCATTTCTCTTTGTTGTGTACACAAAGAAACACATTTTGTGTTTGTGATATAAATAGTATTAGTATATTTAAGAACGGGGGTAACATTGTCGGAACGCATCCTTCCGCTCATTTTGTTTTTGCCGGGTTTTTACCACAAACAAACAAACAAAACAAACGCTGAGACGATACAAATCATTAATTTCTATGTGACATTACACCTTAAACCTTTTTACCATCTTATCTTCCAGTATCACAACACATCATCGTCTTTCAGCGTAAGTTTCCCGCCCCATGATCAGTTGGACGAGCAGGATCCGCTCGATAGATTAAACTTGCAAAGCAACCAGTTCATCAGGGCTGCCGGTGGTTTTCCCTCCGAGACGCCATGCCGATCGATGTAGATGATGTTGATGGCGGGTTTGGATGTTTCCTCGCCTGGGATCACCTCGTTCAACTCGACCCGCTCACTGGACAGTGGCTCGGGACGAGCCGGATTGGTGGCGCGCTTGATCGGTCCCGACTGCTGCTGGACGAAGGTGGATATGAACGCACCCTGATCGCCGGTTGATTCCGACTGCCTTACCACGGTTGACGTGCCTGTTGCTACGTTCGACTGGGTCGGAGGAGGACGCTGAGGCAGATACTCCTTGGATGGTGGGTCAACCGGAAGGTAGGTGTTTGGTGGTGGAGTCGGTGGTGGAAGGTAAGTGTTCGGTTGGCAGTACGTCGTAGTGAGCAGGGATGTGACGGTTGTTGGTTGAATTTCGGTCGTCGTGGACACAACAAAGTCCGTCGTGGTGAAGGTAATGTACATCGTGGAAGTGTCCGTTTGTGTTTGCACTACCGGAGGCAGTGTCACATAGGACGTATCGAGTCGTGTGCTTGTAATCGGTGGAAGTGTTTGGGTTTGCGTTATAAACGACGTGGACACGATGGTCTGATAATCGGTGACGGTACTGGTGCTGGGAAGTACCAGCGGACACTGGGGTGTAGTGTAGCTATAGCCATCGTTAAACGGTTTCGAAGGTTTCGGGTAGTCGTATCCGGTGAACGGAGGTGGCGTAGTTGGTTTGGGATAGTTGTAACCGTTGAAACCTCCCGTTTGTCCTGCGGCCGAAACTGCCGTGCTTATAGCGATCAGGATGAGTAGTGTTGATGTCTGGAAGGAAGGAGGCGATTTAAATGTATGTCCTTGAAAAAGAAATATTTAGAATTTCAAACAGTTCTAGTAGATAGACGAGTGACATTTAAACTGTCCCATGCTCCCCTATCAAATGGTGGAACAATAACAAGCTCCACCTACGGGAACAGTGCCCCCTTGCTATGCTAATGGGGAAATAAAAGCGATCCCATAAAGAAACGATACCTTTCGGACTATCCCTATAGGAAGCCTAACATCATCCGTTTATCAATAATCTTCCCTTAACGAACGATACCCCGGCAGTATCACAACCAGTTTTAGGGAGTTGGAATAATTTGCAATTCAAAATTCCGATACCACTTGTAACGAAAAACAAAAAAAGCTGAAGAAGCAACCCCATCGAAGAATTTTACATCCAAGTGCAAAAGCATAATTTGTGAGATTTTCCTCTGGAACCCCTCCAATATCCAAAAGCTTTCAGCGTAGCACTCGATTGATGAAAGCCTGCCAGCTGGGTTTGATGAAATTTTATGGCTTTTGCGGCATCTTTACAAACAAACCCAACCGGAACGTAATGCGCCCAGAATATACGCACCCTTCGCGGAAGAAGGGCTTTGTGGGCATTTCGTAAAAGCACTTGCCACATTTCTTCCAACGGCAAACATGCATGAGTACGTATACACACACACACGAACAGAGACATGCATGCATCGCTCATTAATCTTTCCACCCGTGTTAAGGTTAGCAAACGTTGACCATCAGCATCCATCACAATGACCGTTAGTGTCGTCAGTTTTGTGGGCTGAAGAATGATGATGATCCGTCAAACGGTGGAAGCTCAACGGTGGTTTTCACCAGGGATGTCCAACATGCACGAGCTTTTAAGTCATGCCTCTCCTTATATAAAAAAACTTACGTTAAAGCACTGAGCACCAATCTAATGCTTTTGTTCAAAATACGAATTCCTTACTCCATTTGACTGCAAAATTCTTCCTAAAAACCTCAATTCAACACCACGCTTTAAGCTAAGCTTTGGTAATTTCCTTTAGTTTATAGCTCAGCTTTACATAACCAATGGACTAATACCAACCACTAGAGCCATGTATTTGCTTCCACTAGTACGTGCTGTATTTGGTTCTCTCATCACATTTGTGATTTATTTGTTTCATCCTTTTCTTGTCTTATTCACAATTTTGCCTGTTTAAACTGTGTTTTCTGCTAATTTTGCATCCTTCTAATTTGGATTTATTGAATTTGGTTATTTCTTTTTACTTTAATTTCATAAAAATAGTTCCTTTGGGCTATCTCATATGTAAAATTATTTTTTGTTAAACATCAGAAATTTTTCAAAATGTCTGCTTGATAATTAGTTATTTAAAAACTGTTCTAATCCTTCATTTATTGTATTAATTTTATCATGGGGAATTATTACTTATGAGTTCTGATTAAATAAAAAAGTTCCGTGAGGTGGCACAGTAGTAAAGATGGATCACAGGACTGTTCTAAAATGTCATTCAGACAATTCCTCCGTACGAAAGATTTTCCATTTTGTTACTGATAACTATGAATCAAAACTTGTAGAGTACCATAAAACCAGAAGAAATACAATAATGCAGGAAACTTTCCAAAACTTATTATCAATCGTTTGGTCTAACACAACACATTTACATTGAGTTAGATTTCCGAAAGAATTAATGGTTTCTTGTTACACAATCGTCACATGGAAAAAGAAAAAGTTCGTTTACTAATAATCGAATAATCTAGTTGAGTTTGACATCTCTGGCGTAGTGCAGAAAATACTGCAAGATGCGTCTCTTATACTTCTTTAAACCAACTTCAGCCCAGACTTTCATTTCTCACATTGAATGTCCGTTACATGTTCTTAAATCACTTTCAATTTTCAAAAGGCTCACTGGAACAGAGGAAGGCGGTCGCATTAAAATAGAATCCCCTCAATTAGGACTCTTTTGTGACAAATAGTACAAAGCTACTAATAAACGAATGTTAGCTTCACTATGTTCCAAACACTTTTTTACACACACTACACAACTATTAATTGCATTTACCATTTTTATATTGTTTGAAGGAAATTACTAGCAAGAACCAATTTGTCCTCAACACTTCACAACGCGTGTCACGATCACGATGCTTCGTAGACGTAGTCTCTGCCCACCGGAATCACACTGACAGTATTGTTGATGGCTTGCAAACTTTTCACAGTCTCGCAAACGAACGATCCGCAGAACCGAGAGCATCGACCGGGTTGTCCGGCTGTCTTGCAACTGAGCTAGCCAGCTTGTACCCCGGTTGGTTTTAATCATTACGCGTTGACCACCAACCCAGCCCAGCCAGCCCAGTCAGCCAGTTAGTTCGAGCGGTATAGTGGATTGATAGAGTGGTACCTTTTGGTGCAATGCTTCAAAATATGTGCGAATCAGTTCAGTCCGTCTTTCTCTGTTTTGGGGCTCCCCCGTGCCTGTACTGGTGGCGTCAGAGTGCAGTTGGTGAAGGGACGAGCTGGCAATTGGCAGTCGGGCGTAAAATCTTCTGGCCACTCTCGTTCACTCGGCGGCGTATAGGGGGGGCGGAGAAGGAAAAGCTTTACCCACCACCCCTGTTGGGTGGTCATCGTGTGGAGCAGCAAAATTTCCACCGTCCGACAAGACTTCTAATATTTCGATTTTATTACCCATTGTTTTTTTTTCGTTTTCTTCCAACCAGAAGAGGAGTGTCGCTTCTACCATCGTTTGAGTCTTTTCAGTAAGTAAGCTTAAGAGGGATGCCAAACAGGGACAAATAGAAGTCTGTTATCTTCGCCAACGAGTAAAGTTCTTTTTGCAAAAAACCAACTACAAAAAATCATCCTTGTTTAGTCGTCATTCAACTACAATCCAAATAGTTGTTTTTGTTCCGCCCGCACTAGGTGGAAGTACTTTTAGTTCAATTATCGTTGTGATTTATTGCGCATAATTGCGATCAAAGTTGGCGTTGGTGTTGTTGTCTGACACTGACAGTTCGAGACCCGATGATTCAACGCATACTTGGATTATGTTTTTTTCGTTTATTAAAGCTTACGTTCAAATCAGTTTAAGTTAGTAGATAAAGCTTTAGAGAGTTTATACTAACAAGAGCACATTAAATCGTTGGGAAATCTCTCCCACTGTTTTTTTTTTCTGTCAACACTTTGTAAGCGTTAATAAGCTTGAGCACGTTGATTGAAATTCACCGATAAGACTCCCTTTCACAATGACACCCAGCATCAAAAGAGTAGATCAACTCAACCCAAAGCATTAGTATACTGCATCGTTCGGATTTGTGGCATAATCAACCGCGCGAGATGTACTCCTTGGCTTGGCCCACTGACCTTGGACGGTAATGGAATCAATTTCGGTGCGCCCTGCCGGATCTACTCTACTGCAGGTCGCTTCCTTGTGGTGATGATGAAAGCAAACACCCAGAACGGATACGGTACATTAATCACGTGGGTGGTGGCCGAGGGAGGAGACGTGTTTTCTTGTTTTATTTCAGCAAGAACAAAATGGATTGAATATTCTATTCCCGATCTACTCCCCCGAAAAGGCACACGGGTGCGCAAGGTGTCATCAGTTCTCAACATGGGTGTTTTTTGCCCCTTTCTGCTTAAGTCAACCTCCCGAGCAGGAGGATCCCACATTTAACGTCTGTTGTCTTCTTTTCCGGTCACAAAAATGATTATTTTTTTAACTACTCCGGGAAAGCTTATTCTTTCCCGTGAGCTTTTCGTGGGCGGAGATGCAACACGATTCGGGTTTATGCTCACTTAAGAATACTAATTTCACAAACCTTTGCGGTTTTTTTTTTGCTCCGGGATTAGATGGGCGTTTGTTGCTAAAATGCATTAAAATAGAGGGATGGCTTTTAAACTTGATGGGCGTACAAACGAGGTTTATTCATATTCATGCGTCCATGTTGCAGAAATAAAAGTAGCTGCAAAACATTTGTCGTTTGCTCGCTTGACCTGCTGGTGAGTTGTTGTCTTCCTGCTGAAAAAAGCATTGGCCAATTGCATCGTTTTAGAAGTACTTTCGTTTGTTAGATTGGATACTTGTATTTAAAATTGTTCTGATAACGAAAGACTTAAATACGCTCATAAGCGACGAACCCTCTTTTTTGAAGCTTTTATCAATTATTGCTATATTTCATTCCTTGTAAAGTGGAACCAAATTCTACATTTAAATTGCACCTTCACACCACTCGGTGGAAATGGGTGCTTCCTCGTTACAAACCACAACAACAATCGACCAGTTACCGGGTACCCCACGATGA
>AXCM01009123.1:0-11419 GCA_000473375.1 Anopheles culicifacies | reverse complement strand
TGAAGTCACACTCCCCTGGTTGGAAATTCTTTCGAGAAGATGTTACGTTTTAAATATATTTTTATTACAGTATAATAAATACTGGTTATATTCCAAATTCACATTATAAATATATTACAATAATTATTTTCTTGTTTATTATATAATTTCTTCCCCCGGGTTTTTCGGTTTTTGTTTTATTTTTCTTGTAATACACTCTTCTTCTGTGTACGCATTGTAGGTGAGAGTGTACGTGTGTGGTTGTCTGTATAAGTGTTTTGCGTTATACCGCTTGTTTCATTCACTTCCGTTCACCATTTTCGTTCTAATCTCTTTGCTTCTATTTTATCCTACATAGAACGTGGTTTTTGCTTTACTCAGCATTTCTGGCGCTGGTATCGCCTGATCGTTTGCGTGATTTGTTTTTATTTCTTAATTTCATTTCTTGGTGAAATGGCAGATGATGTTTCACGGACAAACGAAAACCAAAAAAAAAAAATGGACACGCTTACGATAATACGTATCGTACCCATCGTAAATGGATATTGTTTCGGATTTACTAGCACTATCCTTACGTACCCGTTCGGTTGTGTTAGTGTTCGGTCACCATTTTGTTATCCATTCGGTTTTATTCTTGTTCGCTTGTTTGCTTTAGCTTATCTATTTTCCTCTCCGCTACTCTCTCACTGTGCTGCATATGATGCATCTGTTCCTATGTTTAGTTTTGTTTTCTCCTTTCATTTTTAATAACAATCCCACAACGTTTAATATGTGTTCAACATGTTTTGTTTGATTTACTCGTGTTCCGTTCAGCAAAAAAGCTTACACAGTCTCTCTGGCGCCTTTCTTTAAAGCGGATTTGCTTGTATTTTTATTCTTTGTGTTTACATGTTCCGATGTAGTCTGATTTCGTTTTCTTTGTGTTTCCGTGTGTTTTTGTAGAAATGCCAAATGTTTTTCTCTTTCAACATTTCCACTATCGGTTTACACTTTTGCTAATCAGAGATTTGGCTAATAAGTGTCTGTGTGTATGGTTTTTTTTTTCTTTTTTGTATCATTACCGGACGAAATGTTTTTTTTTTGCTTGTTTCTTTTAATTTTCTTCGCACGTGTAAGTTGTTGTTTTCGTTTGAAATATTTGTGTATTTTCTTTTTCTATTTTTTTCTCATTTTCGAAACAATTACTTTTCACATGTAAATTATACAGTGTGTTGTTTTCCTGACCATCTTTAACTCACAAAGTTTTCATTCTTTTTTATACAGATTTAAGCGTACCTTCTACCGTAAATGAAAAAGGCATCGATATCTCGGATATCTGTGACAATCCGTCCCGTTGGGTTTCATTTTTATTCGTTTCGTGCAGCTTTCCATTCCCATTCTATACGTTTTTTTTTTTCGTTTGACGAAAGTTTGCCCTATGTAGAGCCTTTTTGATGAGCTCTAGTAACTTCTAAGGTGGAGTGATCACGCGTGTAAATGCCACACAAAACGCGGAATTTTCGTTTAGATTGTAATTTTTCAGTTACGGTTACTGGATATGGACTTTTGGAATGCTGATTCTGGAGGTGCTTTTGGTCCCAAAACAGGTTTTGTTTACGTTTCATTTTCATGGTTACATGTTTTACGCATCATGACACAGTTTAGAAAGCCCTCGTGCTCCGATGCACTGCAACCAGCGGGATGCAGCGGGATATGGTTGCATCTGTATCCTTCCTTACAGTGCAAATGCGACACCGCTTTTGTGTGTGCATCAGAACACAAAAAATAAAATAAAAAACAAAGAAACAGGTGGCCTCCATTGTGCCAAACCTCTTCTGGATGTTGTACGAAACGTGTGTATGCGCGTGAGAATAATACTATAAACCATTTACCATTGATGGTGGAAAATGCTTCTCTAAGTACATACATGTACAAGGTTACCGTTTTATTTCGTCCTTAAAGGGTGATTTGATGGTTTGTTTGTTTGTTTGTTTTGTCAGTCTTTGTTTAATTTTTGTTTCTTTTTTTTCTTTTAATTTTAGCTGTAAAGATATAAATGGCATGCCTTCACCACTTCCGCGGTTCTGCCTGCGCTTGATCTTGCGTTTGCCTAAACATTCGAGCCAACGGTTTTTTTTCTTTGACGTGATCGTGTTCGCGGCAATCGATTTTGCACGACGCACGATTTGCCATGATTCGTGTGTTGTTGTGTTGGTGTAAAGATGTTTGTCGAAAATGAGTGAACCAAAAAAAAAGGTGTTGAATATCTGTTTTGGGCTATTGCTTTTGAATGTTTAAAATCGGGTTTGAATGGGTACATTTGCTGGTAGAAATGGTTTCGTTTAGTAGTAGTGCTGCTGTTGTTTAGCACGCTTTTGTTTTCGTTTTGTTATCCTCTATTGCAATTGTGTAGTTTGGTTAGGTGTTTGTTGTTGCTGCTGCTGTTGTTGTTGTTGTTACTGTTGATCTTGTTAGGGACGCACAGTGACGAGCGGTTGGAGGACTTGGATGCAATCGTGCGAGTGCTTTCGGACAGTTGCGAAACATGAAAATACCACTGAAGGCAGTGATGATGTGAGTGTACAAAAACTAAACTCAATTCTGCCCTCAAGATTTTTCAAAAGCGACCTAATATCCTTTTGCATTGAGTTACGCAACTTATGCAAACTACTCCAACACCGGTACTTAGCATAAAACTATTTCCTGCAAACTAATCAAATCTAACGTAAAATACACATAAAAAACTACCTAGAAAAAATTACTAAACTTAATCGATTTGAACTTAAAACTATCCGACGCCCGTTTATAACCTCGCTACCTCGCAAACATCAATTGTACTGCTGATGTGAAATGATTGACTTCTCTCTATCTCGTTCGGACTAAATAATGACAAAAATAAAAACTAAACAAAAACCTTAAAATGTAACCATTGGCTTCAGAAGATGGAATAGTTAAAGCTAGCTCTTAAGTAATGCAAAGGAGTTCGTGTCGGGGAACTATCTCCGCCATCCACCCAGTCCCGAATCCTTCGTTAGAATCTAAACGCTTTGCTGGTGTGGCTGCTACAGTTGCTATCTTTCAAGCACGTGTGTTCATGTACAACTTAACATAAAACGGGAGAAAATTAAAGAAAAACACGAAGAAAAAAAAACAACTTAATCCTGAATGCTCTAAACTAATTCCCAAATGCCATACTGCAGTAGTGTGCAGCTTACAGCTTAGTGCTTATAATGTACTTCGTATAAAAACTTCGTATCCTTACGTTTACGTTCCTGATAAACCGTCCATTCTCTCTCTAGTCTAACTACATACCAACGGTGTGATTGTTTGCTACTTTCCAAATCTATCTTTAGTTGAAATTATACACAAAAACCGCCCGGTTGCTTCTACGGAGCAATGGGCACAAAACAGACTGGCACTATTAGTGATACTGAGCGCTTACAAATTTCAGATTCTTGCACACCTTGTTGTCCTGGGATGTTTGCACTCCTTAAGCATTCGAATTGCATCATCCTTTTCCTAATCCCGTTCCGCTCGTACACTGTTGTCGCCCGGTGGTGAGCCTTTGCTCGCGGAACTGATATTAAACCTGTTGGACTGTTAGTAAGAACGAAAGAACAAAAACAAACTTCCACATGTAGGTACCGTAGGTTACCAAGTCGGAATCGGAAAACTTAATTCTGATCCTGTTGAAGATTGTTCCATTTGTCGGGTTGGCGGCCGTTGATCTTGGCGCCATCGTTTTACCGTCATTTGCTCGATTGTAATTTAAAAAGTGCAAACCATTGCTCTCATTTGCTGTGGTGTGTACCGGAGCGTGTGGTTTGACATCCGTTCTTTTTCGGCGAGTGCAAGATTATTTCTAAACATCGTAATTAGTGTTACACATCGTGAAGTCGTCCTCCCCAAAAAAAAAAAAAACGGAACCAACGTCCCTATATACAACATTTCGGGATGCTCCATTCTCGCTAAGACTTCATTAGTAGGAAACGCGACCCTTGTTTTTTTTTGGAGGGCAGGAAGTGTAATACATACACACACACGCTTCCGAAAACAGTTAGAATCGTGACAGAAAAGCTCACTGAATGCATTCTGTTGATCTGTTGTTGTGTTGATGCTTCAACCATATTGGATCGTGCCTTTCTACAAACTGCTTCTGGTTGTAACTATAACGCAATCTTAGCTCTAGTTTGCCGACCTCAAGGATGGACCTCAGGGCCCAACGAGGGTTCTGGCTCGCTTTCTGTCTCCCTTAATTCTGGCTATGCTGTGTACTGATTTTCTAATCATCTTTGCTGCATTAGTTTGCTTACTCTGTATGTTTGTGTGTGTGTTTTTTTTACGTGGCTGTTATATAATTTTCCTTTTCTTCAATTGTATTTATATTATGGCTATTGCTGGATGTGTTTGTGTGTGATTGTTGTATTGTGTTTAGTGTTTAGCTTAACTGTAATGTACATTTAGTGTTGTTTTTTTTCCATTTTCCATCTCTATCTTGGCTCTGATGCGTTTCCTATACACCCGATACCATCTGTCGGGTAGCAAACTGTTGAAAACATTCACTTTATACGAGTGCATCCCTTACGTTGAGTTTTGCGTGTAAGCAGTATTTACGAAAGACACAGTAAACCAAATATTGCGTACTGGTGGTGTGTCTGTTCCAATTGCTGGTAAAGCAAAGCAAGAAACAAATAAATGCGCTGGCTCTATTTAGTAAACTATTAATTTGAGATAGCATACGAAACAACCAGGTAATGTAAGAGACGTGAAAGTAACAGAATGGGTAGAAGTATAACGACGGGTACATAGATAGTTTGTAATAGTTGCCTAAGGGATAAAAAGCAATAAGAATCTATAACAACGACTTAAACAACCGTAAATAGGCATAAAACTTAAAAAAAGGTATAATCTCTAAAGCAAAACAAATGAATAAACAAAAAAATTGAAAAAATAAACAGCTGCGGTACGACTTACAGCAGTTGCGATTTGATTCAATCTCAAACAGATGTAAAATTGTTCCATGGGTGTAACGGACGCAAAAGCTTGCTTTCTTATATAAAAAAAACCCAGTCGGATGCTGCGTGACAGTGTTGCCAGCGTAAAGGACCTGTTCGCAGTGCTGCTGGAATGTGGTTGTTTTGCTACACGTTTCCAATTGTCGCGCAACAGCCATTCAGTGTCGCGTTTGACTCAGTAGGCGGATGCGTCGATCTTCACTTACAAGGGGAATGACTTATCCAAAACCATAATTAACTCACCGTTGCTACGGACAGTGTGTTGAACGAAATAAAGTATAGTGAATAGTGGAAATAAACATCTGAATTGATTAAATCGTGGAGCAGATGTTTAGATTTGAATGAAAAGCCAACAGTTGGCAGAAGTAAAAAAGTAAAAATGATTAGATTGGTGGAATGCAATTTTCTGCCCATTTTATGTACCACTCCACGATTGTACAATGTACTGTGCGTTCAGTACAAAGTATAGCTATACAAAAGCATGTAACCGCCTATGTTATTTGGTTGTAGTTTATGATGTTGTTATCCTATTGTTGTATCTGTTATCTGTTGTTCTTGGTTGATATTGTTGGTTTGTGAGAGTGTTGTTGTGCTTATAGCTCATCGGTTATAACGCAATGAGTGTGTTGATGTGCTGTGACTTAAGAATTCTATTTGATGCCGCTGTCTTTCTGTCTATTGTAGTTATTATACTGTGCTATGGTGTTAGTATTATAAGTAAAATTAGTCCATTGATTATTTATTTATGTGGTTGTTGTTGTTGTTGTTCTTGTTTGCTGCTTAGAATGGTATCGGCTGCTATTTCCTATTGCATTGTGAATTTAGCTGATGAATTACCCTTCATCAGCGTTAGTTTTATGAATGTGCTTTCATTTTGTTGGTGTTAAATAAAACATTGATCTTTTGCCAGTTGTACGTAAATTATGTAAGAAGAATAAATGAACTTGTTTATCGCATTATCATTATTACAAACCGTGGTGGATGTCATCCGTGCTTGTTTGGACGTTGTTTTAGCTGTTACTGGATATTTGATTCATTTGGTATTTTGTTTGTTACTTTTTAGCGTCTTTGCTTTCCTTCACGCATTCAGAGCCAACTGGTATGGAATGAAACATTATCTTTGCCCATTTGAATTTTGTTTTCACGTGGTTTTGCTTACACGTACCAAAACTCATTCCTAAATATGTATCTGTTGTTTTTTGCTGCGTTACCAGCTTTTTCAATAACTTGTTTTTTGGTTCGTTTGCATTGATCATTTGAAGTTTTTTCGCGTGCCGAGACATTTCCATTGTTTATCATTTTTTTTTTATAATATTTTCTCTATTTTGTTTTTTTTCCTTTCGCCATTAGTACAGGAGCTTCCTGTATAGAAAATAAATTTAAATATCACATTTAGACATCAGATGAAATAAAAGCTTCACAATTCGTTGACACACGTCCATGTGCCGTTTTACAATTATTTCGTGTTTGTTCTGTTTTTTTTTCTGCCTCTGCCAAGCGACGAACCCGAAACTTGGACATTTGATTTAGCAGCCCCATCAGGTTTATTTTAAAATTTCAGATGTATAAATGCATTTTACTTTTGGACAGAGAGTAAATATTCTTCGTCGTGCAAATCCTACACGTGACACCCGGTGGCATGATATTACGC
Source organism: Anopheles culicifacies (assembly GCA_000473375.1). Classification (NCBI taxonomy): domain Eukaryota; kingdom Metazoa; phylum Arthropoda; class Insecta; order Diptera; family Culicidae; genus Anopheles; species Anopheles culicifacies. The sequence goes on along the minus strand of AXCM01009123.1, from coordinate 4,795 downwards.
TCCTCACATTATCTTTTTGTTTTACCCTTTTTGTCCCCCACTAAAAGGTTGTATAAAAGCGTCTTTTTGTCTACTGCACTTTGTTTATACGGCTTGTGTGTGTTTTTTTGTTTTCTTGTTTGTTTTTTTTTTCAATATGAAATAAAGAAGAATCTATAAACATTTTCCCTAAACGGTGTAAACAATGTGTCCTATCCTCTGTACAACCATATCATCCACTAGAAGCACACCTAGCGCACACAGACATTTGCTGGCGTAAGAGATGATAACAACAAAATAACAATTTTCTCAACCTCGTTGGTACACAAGGTTTGTTTTTTTTTATCGTGGATTTCGTTTCACTTTGCCTATACTATGTACACAAAATCAATGTTTATGCTCGAAATCGAAACAACTAGATAAGCGAAATTAAACTAAATTGTTCGTCGGTAAATCTTCTTCAAAGCACCATAGTATGTAACACATTCGAATGTCGCACTTGTGTATTAGTCTCATAGGTTTTGCATTGTTTTTTGTTTTTTGAGTCGATCCGTTGCATTCGTTAGTAACGAGAATTTTGAAAATCAAACGCTAAAAGCTAACGCCAATCACAAACAATGGATGCGTCTTGTTTGTTTAAACATTCCTAATTAATTTAGCACCTCTTTGTTCCGATGTATGAACACTGTATCAGTGAGTTTGAATTTAGACTTTCGATAATCGGGTTTCTTTGCCAATATGTACGCATATAATCACAATTTGGTGGCACTTGCTGGCCGTTCTGATCGTACGGGTCGATCGAGTAAAGGATAAAATTCTTGCCAATTATGTTGCGTTTTGTTTTTCTTTAGCTCACAAAGGTGTTGTGTTAATGTAACAGTGTGTACGTTTGTGTTTTAGCAAACAGGATTAATCTTATTGACGCCAATGCTTTCCCAATCACATAATGTTTTGATGTTCGTTTTCTAAATCGTATCGACTGCTGTTAAGCCAATTGCAAATGGGTGCTTTCCTTACATTTAACCACTTAAAGACAGATAACAATAGTTTTTCGTTGGTTTTTTTTCCCGGGTTCTAGTACTTTGAATGAATGATTCCCTTTTATTACTGTCTTACAAAAAGAAAGGACCCGGATAGTGATCGTCAGTATAGTTTTCCGTTTCTTTTGTTTTCTGTTACAATTCCTTGCGTGTAGAGTTTAAGAAGCGACAATGAAAGAAATCGGCCCTCAAACAACAAGGTGTATTACAATAGCCTTGAAACCATGTTTTATTTGCTGCCGCTCTCCATAAATCTGTTCTGCGCTTCCCGTGTTTGGACATTGGGACTAAATGGCCAATACTCTACAGTGGCACAAAATGAAATACTTTCTCGCAGTGGGAACAAACCGAAAGCTGCACGCGACAAACATGTATTGTACAGTTTTACATTCATAATAGAAGAAAAAAAAAGGTATGCAGCCCCACTGTCGGCATGCTGTTGGTATTGGTTTGGTACATTGTGATAATGGTTTAATTTTTTTTTAAAAGCACACAGTTTCGATACGTTTCTAATGTATGCTTCCAAGTGTTCACATTGTTTTTCTTCCGCTTGTTTGAAAAGCTAGCCTCTTGACCGCTGGCTCTCACAAGGCTTAGTCCATCAATGTAACGCGTTTAGGGACAAGATCCGAGCGATCCACGATCGTTTGCCGCGAATTGTTAATTAATATTTTCTTTGTTTTTCCTTCTTCCAACCCCCTTCCTCATTCTGTTTGCTTCCGCTGTAAGGCATTGATTTTGTTTATACAAAGATAAATTTAGTTCACTACTATACTATACTGCATTCTGCATTAAGAGCTTGGTTTTCCGGACAATCGGATCATGGGAGGAAAATTTAAACACAAACCTAAACAGTTGAAGTGTATGCATCGTTAAATCCCGCATTTTTGTTTGGGAATTTCTATTCTGTAGATTGTTGTCTCATCATTTGTTTTGTTTCGCATTTTTCCATGTGTGTGTGTGTGAGTGTTCCTTAACCAAAACGGCAAATTAAAACATGTAACTCTAGTATAAAAAACCCGGAATCGTTCATCGGTGCTGTAGGGCGTACTTATGATACAGCAGCGCCGTGCACTCCCTTTTTTCCATCTTCCATTTTGTTTCTGGCACATTTTTGGTGGTAAATACTTAGTAGTTGATTTTTAACAGGTTTTGTTTTGTTAATTTTTCCATTTTGTGTTTTGTGTACGTGTATGTGTGTATTTTTGTTGTTTTTTATCTACATAAACATTACTAATACAATGAAATGGTTCGAAACATGTACAGTTGCAAAACAATAGAACCGAACACTAGAATAGCGCAAGAAGAAACTGAAATCGATGCAATCACGTTGTCCTTTCCCACGTAAAATCCATTCTTCAAGGGGTAGAAAGAAAAATAAAAACATAAAAACCTGATCGCGACTCATGATGTGATTCTTTCCAGATAATTCAGGAAATTTAAGTGAGTGTATGTGTGTCGTATTCCGGCGTGTTTATTGAGGGTAAATAAAAGACAGTTTCGACATGTTCGGCAATACACTCTAACACCGTATGCCGATTGTATATAGAAATGTTTATATATATAAATGTAAAAAAAAAAAAAACATAACGTAAAGTATTATTGTGCCAACTGTCGCCAACTTAAAACCAAAAACGCACATGTCTTTGTTCACTGTTCACTTAAGCGCTAGTACTAAACAAATGAATTTTTGTGGGGATGCGGTTTCTGCATGTACACCTATTTGTTTATGTATATTTCTACTTTTCTAGGCAGCCATTTTATAAGTATGCTTAACTGTTTTGTCCCGTTCATTTTACTGTTGTTAGTTGTACACAAGACTATACTTTTTGTGTTGTGTGTGTGTGTGTTTGTTCTTTGTTTGTGTATGTGTGTGTGTGTGTGTGTGGGTGTTTGTATGAATTCTCACATTATTGTATGCTTGTTGTTACCCTGAATAGGGGTACACAGCAAAACCGACATATCTATTACGGATTGATCGTAACGCGCCCATACCGCGAAACGCGGGTCTCGCGGTCCCTCGAACATGACAGATACAACGCAACCATCATAGGTGGTATACACTAGCGAATTAAACTTACTTAAATTAGGATTAAAACGCACTATACAACAACTGCATCGTGTGGACACCGAGTGGCGCACGACATTTGCAACATAACATTCTCATACATTCATTGCTGGTGGTATTCGCCCGGCGTTATTCCTTACGTTTGGATAGTCCCTTTCCCCCATTGTTTTTTATCTCTCTCGCTCTTCAGTTATACACTATTTAACTAGTCTTACGCTAAACAGAGAACAAGCAGAAACTAGCTTTCCCGCGCCCCCACTGTAACGTTCTGGCCGTTCGTTTTGTTTCATGCGTCTGCACTCTCGCCGTTTCTGAAGCGATACTGAAGACGCACACGCGTAAAACCTATCGGTGTAAAATGTAGTGTAGCAGCATTCCGTGTACTAGCGCAGCATACTACTACTCGGTCTATTACTAGCTAAGCGTTTATCACTAGGAAGTAAACAAACGGAAATGAAGAACCTCATGAGAAAGTAATGCGTAACTTGCGTATAAAAAAAATGCGTTTACTGTCGCTCACTTACCAGTGGCAATGGACAGTTTCTCTTTTTTAGTACATTTAGTACAAAGTCAAAAATTCATTTCAACCATTAAGAAGTTTTTCAGAAAACAAAAGAAAATTAAAAATGTAGTCCATCTTTGGATCTGCTCGTGAAACGCCATTTTGCTCTAATCGCTCACGATCGCATTCAAATGAAAAGGAGCTTATTCTGCGCTTGATCTAGTTTGCATTTTGCAAAGCTGCAATTTTGGTTTGTTCTGCTTTACTGTTTGTGTTTACTATTGTTTCTGTTGTTTTATTTATATTACCTGCCTTACAAACTGCAGTTGGAAACTGTGTTGAGAAATTGTATCGCTGTATTGGTTGCATTACGATAAAGAAAGGATGGCTTCTATTTCGATTCCGGGGGCTATTTTGTTGTTTGTTGTGTATGTTTGTTTTGTTTTGTTCCTGTGGTTGCTTCGATCCTGGCATTTATTACTATGGTTTGTGTTCTATTTTAATGCACATTTACACACACCGTATGTGCAAAATGTTCATCTGTATTAGTGTGTGGGTGTGTGTTGGTGTGTTAGTGTATGTTATGGGGTTTGCGAAATTCAGTGTGAGTTAATTCTATCCTGCCTGCTTGTATGTATAAGGTCTATTGTTTCTATTGGCATCGAATGGTCCTCCGCAGACAGATGGTAGCGCGGTTTTTTCTTTTGTCCATTCCCTTTCTTTTCTTCTTCCATCTGTACTCCGCTTCCGGTTCATTTTCCACACTTTTCTAGCACGTGGAAAAAAACCCCAGCAGCAAAGTACGGGATTGGATTGTTGATTTATGCCCACGGGGGAACATCCGATTTGATATATTTGTGTGATCGTACTGGTTGTTCTTTGTTCCTTATGTGTTTGTGTGTGTTTTGTTTTTTACATTGGTTTTACAGATCGGTTTGCTCTTATTGTTGTAACTATTGTAACTATTGTAAGTACTGCGGTGTATTGAATTGAATGTGATCGCTGTTGTTTGTTTGAAAGTTTTGCTGTGTATATTACTGGACACTATTGGACAGAGGATCATCATCAGCTTGTTGGGTTTGTTATTGTTTTCTTCATCAAACTTTTGCTTTATTTCTAGTCCTGTACGACGCAGTGGAGGAAAATTGTGGGGGGTTCAAGGGGAATTGTTATTTTTTTTGTTGCTGTTGCTTCTGTTTTGTTTGT
>AXCM01009120.1:0-12276 GCA_000473375.1 Anopheles culicifacies | reverse complement strand
AGAATGAAAAATAAATGAATAAAAGAATAAATAATAATCAGAAGCTTCTACCTAAATTGGAAAACATTTTGTTTTACTAATTATATAAAATCCCATCCTAAATATGTTCAAAAGAAGGGGTTTTGAAAATGATTTGTCAATCATGTACTCAGTATTTTTTATGTAATTTTAAATATTTAATGTACTAGATACCAGGCACCTCCAATTAAGCTGCACAATGTGCTTTGACGTGGCAAGGGAAACGAGATGAGTCCGAATAGAAATAATAATATGAATTAAACTAAATAACATGGTAGCACATGAATTTTTGTCCAATCATTACACATTCCCCCATCAAAAAATCTCCAAACGAAGGGCTTTGAAAAATCAGTCGTTTACTCAGGATTTAAAACGATTGTTTACTTATTCTCAGTAGAAGGGACAGGCCGAATACATATCTATTTGTATCCTTATTATTCAACTTTCAATATATTTTCTACCAACCACCAGGCGTCTCCATTTCAAAGGCACAATCCTTCCATGTGAAGGAAAATTTATTGAGTAAGTGAAAAACAAGCAAGAAGCTCGTTGAAAATTAAAATACATATTTTTCATCAATTAATTAGAATTCATTCCTAAAACATCGTCGTATTTTAAAATTTTAAATGAGTGTAACATTTCAAACGCTCCATAATCCATGAGCAAACTACTGAAGTAAACTAAATGGAGAGAGCTTTACCAGTTGCGGTATTTATATAAAAGCCGTCTTAATTAATTACTTTTGATTACATAATTTAATTTAGAAAATAATAAAGATTCATTTGATAAACTTAAACGGTTATTTTGTATTGACAGTCGGATTTATAGATTTGTCACTAGAGGGTTATCTATGATCCCGATCAGCGGTAAATTACGATTACCGATCGTTAGTACGAATTACCACAAGTGGGGCAAATACACAAGATGCAACTCAAACTACGAAGTATTGAATCTAATTGTTTGCAAATAAAAGAGTAACATAAATTACGTACGCAAGGAAAGAATCTTTGTGCGAGTGGAACAATATGATTATGAATCAAATATTGGCATGAATGAATAGTTTCAAGGCACAAACAATATATAACTCTTTTTTTGTGTTTGTTTTTACAGATATTTGCTGAAACCAGCACCACCCCTGGAAACGTTTGCTCTCCTCTCCACACACACATAAAAGCATGGAACCAATGGAAGCCCGCGTAGCGATGCTGCAGGATCTCAAGATCCAATCGTTTGACACGATTCGCTTCGCCTCCTATCGCACAGCCTGCAAGTTGCGCTACGTACAGAAATCGACCAACCGTAAGTGGTACACCGTACGGTGTTCGTTACCGGTCCCGACTGTTAATATCCTAATTGTGTTCTGTTGCCCATTTCCGCACTCTTCCCGGGGACGAATTCATCAGTGCATCTGGTCGACATCTGGAACGTTATTGAGGCGTTCCGTGAAAATGGACTGAACACCCTCGAGCCCCAGAACGAGGTCAGCGTCAGCCGGCTCGAGACGCTCGTGTCGTCACTGTACCACAATCTGAACAAACGACTGCCTCCTACCCAGCAGGTGCACGTTGACTCCAAGGCTAGCCTGTTGCTGAACTGGCTGCTGGCGGCCTACTCCGGTGACAACTCGGGCAAGATACGTGTATTTTCCATCAAGGTAGCGCTCGCGATCATGTGCGCTGGAAAGATGGTGGACAAGTTACGCTGTAAGTAATAGAGCACCGAGGAGACAAATTCGATTCCCCGCTGATTTGTATCCATTTCTCTCCCGCCAGATATCTTCTCACAAATCTCCGATGGTGCTGGACAGCTAATACACTGGAAATTGGGCGATTTCCTACGCGAAGTACTGGCGCTTCCGGCAGCCGTCTTTGAATCGCCAACCTTTTTCTACAAAGAGGGCCTGGAGTCGGAAATCTTTCCGGTGGAAAACAAAATCACGGTGAATGATTTTATGGCGGGCTTTATGACGGAACCCGGACCGGCGTGTTTGGTGTGGATGCCGTTACTGCACCGGCTCGCTACCGTCGAATCTGTGGTGCACCCGACCGTATGTTCCGTGTGCATGCGGGAAAACTTTACCGGTTTCCGTTACCGTTGCCAACGTTGCCATGGGTATCAGCTGTGTCAGGACTGTTTCTGGCAGGGACGCGTTTCGCTAAACCATCAGAACGATCACGAGGTGAAGGAATACTCGAGCTACAAAAGTCCCAGCAAGCAGATCGGCCATTCGTTGCGCAAAAGCTTCCGCTGTGTGCCGGATAAACCGATCCAGGCGTTACCACGGTTTCCGGAACAGCCCGAAAAAACGCTCAACCTGTCGCACATCGTCCCACCGTCACCGTTGCCATCGCACAACGGATTTCCGGACGGTGGCATACCGGGTCTGTATGATCGTAGCAGTACACTAGACTCACGGTAAGCGGGAATTCGGGTGCTGTACGATGAGTATAATAGCTGTTTACTTTTCTTGCATCTTGAAGGGCCACCGGTTTGTCGCTGGACAGTAACGGAACGTCCGGAACGCGTGGAGCCGTTAATTCTAATGATGAGGAGCACAGACTGATCGCACGATATGCAGCGCGACTTGCACAGGAATCACGAACGGTACGTACCATTCTACGCATTTTACCGTACCACTGCTTCGTATCATGATCCCTCTATTCTCCCTCAGCCGGGTGGATCAGCACCGGATCCGGTACAGATAGGGTTGGACAGTTCACGTGCACAGCGTGAACTGATCATGCAGCTGGAATCAAAGAACAAGGAAATAATGCGCGAAATACAGAAGCTGCGCCGACAGCAGGAAGCGGAACAGGTCGCACCGGAAAGTCCTGCCCTGATGAACGAACTGCGCGCACTGCGACAACGGAAGGGTGAGCTCGAGGGCCATCTCGGGGCGCTCCAGGATTCGCGCCGACAGCTGATGGCCCAGCTTGAGGGGCTCATGCGGATGCTCAAAAACCATCAAACCCAGAGTCCTCGCTCTACGCCCAACTCTAGTCCACGGTCGGGTAAAAGTCCACCAATACCGCAAGGTACGTTACGCCAGGGAACAGATAATGTACGCAAGCTGATTTTAAACGTTTTTTTTTCTCCCTTCCGTTTTAGGGCCACCAATGCCAAATCAAGGTCCTCGACAAGGGCCAATGAACCCGGGCGGTTCCGGTATGCCACAAAATATGCCTCCCGGCATGCTTCCGCCCGGTGTTGGAATGCACGGCCAGGATCCGCACATGGGTCCCGGCGGCATGGATATGCGGGGATACGCACCAAATGGGAACAACAGTGAGTAGCTGCTTTTTGTACGGTTTTTCCTAGCTGTTAGACTGCTGCCAGCCAAAAAAACCCACCATAATTTTACCCTACTTTCCATTCCTTCACAAGACTTTTCCTTTCCCGCTTCCTATGAAATGCCTTCGCTATGAGCTAAAAGAAAAGATAAAAAAACACATCACTTTCAAAAGAGCCTGCAAAAGCTGCTAGACCTTAAAGCTTCTGGTTGGAAAAGCTCTTTGCAATGACAACCTTACGCCATATTTTGGAACGAAAAAAAAAATCACACATACACAAAAAGCTCGCTTCTATTGCTTCATCCAGTATGCTATTTTTTTTTTTTTGTTCTGTTTGCTCGTTGTGCGTCTGTACTATTTCTGTAATTCCATATCGTGCAATGGCATCTCATCCTCCCATGTATGTTTGTTGACGCGCTTCAACTTCAACAATTAATCACACATACACACAATCACACAAAGACGAACACACATTTTCATCTTCTAATCGGTGTCGGACATTTGGTTAATAATTTTAACGGTTTATTATTATTTTGTTATGTCAATTCATTTGATACTGAAGGGGAACATCCATTTATTACGTAACGCTGATGGAATGGAAGATGGAGATGGAATGTAGAATGAAAAGGGGATTCAATTTTGTTTGTAATTGTTGTTGTTTGTTGATTAATGTTTCACATAAATTTACTGTCATATTGAGGAACCAACTGTAAGATGGTCGATCGTTAATCCCTTATATAATTAAAGCTATATCTGACAAACTGCACTCAGAGCTCTTGTGTAATAACGCTCCAGAACTAACTAACCTTCTGTCAGATAGGAAATCTCGTACGATTAATCTGTTCGATAGGAAATCACAGGTCTAATAACCCTATTGTTGCTAACTCTACATAGTAGCGTGGACATCGTGAAGTCTTGAAACTTTACCATAAGTTATTCAAAACATCTTCTCACATCAGGACAATGGCCAGAATGTACAATTATAAATATCAATTCTATTCTTGATCATTTCAATATCTCGTTGAACTTGTCAATTATATCCTCAAAAACCCCGTATTTCAAATCATATTTCAATCAAGGGAAAAAGGATAAAAATATCATCCTTTTTAAATGAAAATATAGTGGACAAAATAGTTACACAATAAATAGTGGACAGAGTAGTATCTCCCCCCTTCCCTGCTCTGTAACACTTTCTAAGATGAGAAGATCTAAAATCCTCAATTTTTGAGTTACGTAATAAATGAATGTTCCCTGATGTTGTATCATTTTTGTACTGCTTCATATTTACTCACCCCATTCAGTTGGTTAATTTACCTTCTCGAAAATCAATATCATCGCTTCCGTTGGAAGGTCATAATTCATTAAACAAGCAATATTTTGTTGTTTCACCATTCGATCGATCGGTTTGCATTTGTGAAAACGTTGAGTTCGATTTACGCAGACCGTTTATCACATCCGGCACAGCGCAAAACCTACCACAACCACAAACCGTAACATTTCCCATCGTTCACGTTCATCGTGTTGTTGCATATCCCCCACTCCATCCGCATCTGGTGAAGAACATTTCGATCTGCTTTTCGAATTTCGCTTCCGAACGCCTATTCACAGATGGTGGTAGCATTAACGGTGGTGGACCGCTTGGTACGCGATCGAACGCCGCAGGAGCGTGTCCACCGGCCGGTGGCCGGTCGGATCTGCACTACGCGGCCGATTCCGTTTCCACCGCAATGTCGTCGCTGGTGCGCGAACTGAACACAGGTACCGGCACGACCCGCTCATCGATTCGCTTCCTTACACACCAATAACCGCATAACGCTCTCACGCACCTCAATGTCTTCTGTCTGTCCCACGAGCCGTCCACAAGAACTGCACACCTCTCTGTATGGTCATGGAGTTTTCATTGTTTCGTTTCGTTTTTGTTTTACAATCCAACACGTCATTGCATTGTGTTTTGGAGGTGTTTCTTCTTACTTTCTCGTACCACTCTGTGTGTCATTCAATTAATCGTTTTCTAATCAAATGCTGGTTATGTTGTTGATGTGAACTATCCGCTGTGGTAGGGTAATCCAACCGAATATAGGATTTCATACCATTTGCTTGTCTGTGCTGAATCTTCTTTCTCTACTTCTGGATGTTTGGCTTTACAATTTTCCATCTCTATATTCTTTCTGTACATTCGATCGTATTCGCTCTCTTAATTACTAACTTTTCTTACTCTTCATGTTTCGTAAACATTTGTTTATACAATCTCTCTATTTGCTGTTCTCATTGTTCTCATTCTTTTTAACCGTGTTTGTTTGGTGTTTGGTGTACACGTGATCCAGCTTACATGGAAATGTTTCTACATTTTCTAAAACAACGCGTCGTACAGTTTCATGCTTGAGTCTCCGGTTGCTTTAGTCTCATATCTCAAAGCAAGATCTAGACTAGATTGTCGTAAGCATAATCATAACTTTAGGTTTAACTTGCAAAGCTTCAATACCTATACTACTTGTACCAATGTGTTACGCTCTTAGTATCATATCTCAATGTGACAGCAGCTCGTACGTAGCTCGTGCTCTTGTGCACAGACCAGTGTGCTCCATATGCTCATGTTTCTCATTGGCCGCATTGTTGTTAATCGGTGTACACGTGTTTGAATGTATCCGCTGCGCTGTTTTCCATTTATGTTTGTCGCCATTGTAGTTACTACCGTACCGTAGTGGTAAGCGCGCCGTACTGTCATCTCGCGAGCCCATCGATGTGTGCCTTAGGAATGTTACTGCTAATGTGCGTGTATGTTTTTTGACGGGCGCATTTCTCTTCAAATCACAACCAAATTCGCTTCTACCTACTATACTTCGCCGGTTCACTAGATTGGAACCCCGTTCCCGACCGATGAACCGAGGTCATGTTGCCGTTTCGTAAAAGTGTACTTCCCCAACTCCATCCTTGATTTCTAGGTTCATCCCCACCGGAAACGACGTTCCTGAAGGAGCGCAGAGTTTAGTGCACGTTAGCGAGCAAGTTTCCCAAGCCTGCCGGGGCGGCCTGATCTACCACACATTCTCCCACCGAAATAGTAAACGACCAATCCAGCAACGAGCGCGTTTGGTTGACCTTTCGCACGCTGCTCAGCCGACCGCTCTCCGGTGTAATCATAACCTTAAGCTGAGTAACACTGTCCGAGATTAAGAGGAGTTAATGTACTACCAACCGATCTCCTCTCCGCAGTCATAGACAGGGAGGACACACTTGCGAAAGCGCAATAATAAATGCTACAGAAACATTTTTTGAAAGATGAAATTATTAACACAAACCAAACTCACACACTGTATCATCATCGTGTTCTAGTTGGCTTTTTTTGCGAGAAAAAGGAAGCTGGTTTTGTATTTTTGAACTTTTTGGCAATTATTTGAGAAGCATTGCTCGCGCTCTCCGTACGGAAAGAGCTTTGCGAGAGGAAACTATGTGCCTATAATGTTTTGATTTTTGCTATTAACTTGCTTGTTTGTATGCGATAATGGTATTTTATTACATTTTGTTTTCGAAGCCAAAAAAAAAAGTAAATTTCTTCCCATATCGCCGACACCAATTACGTGAAGAGTAGAAAATCGGAATGGCAGTTTTTTTTTCTCGTACAACAACTTTTGTTTTGTTTTTGTCCATTGAACCGCTGCCGCCATTACTCTCGTTGTTGTTTTGTTATGCCAGTTCCATTATCCTTCCGTTGATCATGACTTACCATCATCAAACCCTCCCATCCATCCACACAAACAAACACACGCACACAGTTCACACATTTTTCAAAACTTCCTTTGGCTCCCACCGTTGTGGGTTGGCAACGCAACACAATAATATATAACACGCATGATCGATCTTAATGCCGATGATCGGTTTTCCGATCGTTTACTTCTTTACACGCATGCCGAAACACACACGCTCGAAAAAAAACAACAACGTCTCCACAAACAACCACTACAAAACAACGAATAACCACCACCAACCCGCAAAACCACGATCACGAACGTAACGAAATGTTGAAATTGAAATAATTGTCACACTTCTATCCAACACTACTACTACTACTACTACCACCACCAACACCGATTGGCAAACAAAATGCTCACGTCTCGTAACACGAAATACATATATCGCTGTATGCCATATGGTCAACTAAACTAACAAATACCTATCCTACCTACAACTCATACCCGAACAACGCCATCATCTTTCTTCGCCACACAATTCATACAAAAAAAAACACGCACACGTGTACGACACACCGTGCGATCTCTTTCCCTACGATCCTCTGTGCGATGTATATGTGTGTGTGTACGCGCGGGAAAACACAGTTTTCTATGCGCACTACGAAGGACATCTTCCGGCCGGCGTCGTACATAAGCCGCCGATGCGCTACTTTTCAGAGGGATCCGACGATGACAGTATCGCTTCGTCGCAGCACACAATGCGCCATTCGCTAGGTAAGCATACCCAACACACACACACAAACCCTCTGATGCCGTTGTGGCTAAAAGGGCGATCCGTCTGCTCTTATTCGACGAACGTATACTATCCAGCTTAGCATTAGCCATGTCGGCTGCCCTATGGTGTTTGGGCAAGGTTTACAGACCAACACAACCGAAGAAGTATGATAAAGTGAACATGCTGTGGGTCACTCGCGTTCGTTTGTTTTGTTTCCTCCCTCATCGCTTGTTTGTGTTGTACGCACTTGTTGGCAGCCTGTTTTCCACCAACCAGTGTTTGGTTTTTGTGTTTTTTGTTTTGATTGAACAGTTTTATCTACCTTTTTGTCACTAATTGTAGCTTCGGTGGAATGAATCATACGAGCACCCGATCAGCACATGTACCAAACTCTGTCTCACGTATGGACAACAGTAAATGCAGCACGATAATTGTTCTCGTTACTTAATATCCATGATTGCACTAGAGATGAGCACACTGCGTAAGAATGAGTGAGTTGAGTCCGAGAAATTTGTTTACGGATTCCACTCAACAATAAGAGCTGTTTTTAATTTTAATGTTTAGCTGTTTTTTTTTTTACCACGTTTTTGCATTTCAGCTCACTCACTATCTGCACGGATTGGTAACTCACTCATTTGGCAATTCTAATGAGTCTGAGTTGAAATTAGTATTGCGCTCAATGAATCCTTTGGAAAGAGTAGCTCGTATGAATCTTATTCGAGGACTCATTTAAATTATTCATGTATCTTTATAGGTTTACAAATCTTCAAAAAACCACGAATCTTCACAGATCCATGTTTTTTAAGATTTTCACGAATCTTAAGAGACTCATAAACCTTGATCCATGACTCTTTAGAGATCCATGAATCTTCAGAGATTCATAAAGCTTCAGAAATTCATGAATCTCCCACGAATAATTAATCTTTAGAGATCCATTAATCTTTTAAGATTCTTCCTCCTACTCAGAGATTCATGATTTTAGAGATTGATTCATGAATCTTTAGAAACTTATGAAACTTCACAAATACATTAATCCTCAAAGTTCCATGAATCTTCAAGGATCATCATATCTTGAGAGATCCATATAACTTCAGAGATCTGTGAATCTTGAGAAATTCATGTATCTTTAGAGATTCGTGGAATTCTCAATGATTTGTGCTTCCTAATACATATTTTATTTTGAAAAACAGGATTTTGTTTAATATCCCTTTCATTACTAATATGTAATTACCCTTTTTTTAACTCAAACTCATTTATGAATCTCTAAATGCTAATGAGTCTCTAGAATAGAGTTTGGGAATCATTTTTTTGTTTCTAAGATTCATTCGGATTTATCCAACAATTAGTTAATACGCTAAATGATGAGTCATTAACCGATGTAGCGAGTGAGTGAGGTATCGAAGGAATAGCGCATTGCATCAACTAACAAAGCCTCATCTCTTGTTTGAATCAATTTCTTACAACGTGTGTATCTAGAATAAAGTTTGTTTTATAGTAAATTTCCGTTAACAAAACAAAAGGAATGTGGAGCGCACTGTATAAAGCAGCGATGATTGTTATAATACGTTATTACTGATAACCGAAGTACATTACATTGTATCTGACGTGCTTTACAACAACGACAATAGTTCAATATACAACTATGTGCTTTTACTAACAAGGCGTTAACAAGTCATTTAAAAGTGAAAGTTGTAGAAAAAGGAACAATGCACTCACGAAACCATGTATTTCTTTATTCGATAAACGTTACATGTTTCATTTTCAACTCCATCTTCTGCACCATTTCAACTTCTTTTCAAACTCGCGCATGTTTTACGTTTTCTCCGGGCGAAGTTGCACAAAGATGCCCTCTATTATCCTGCATCGTTTTGACGCACAGCAAACGTATTCGTTTTCCATCATGTTTTGTTTTATTTTGCAGACTTTGACGAAATGCACATGACCACTCACGAGTGGAGCGAAAAGGTGAGTTACGCTGCTGATGGATTCCCAATCGAGCTAGATGTCGCATGTACTAATACACCTTAATATATTTCTATCTTTCTATCTAATTACAGGATAACACTCAATGGCAGGAACAGTTTGCTGCCTGGAGCTTAAATTCGCAAAACCAGTGAACCGGATAGTGCAATCGATCCCTTATGCAGAATGGAAAAAGGCAAAGCAAAGCTAGCTACAAGCAACAAAAGCACGGAAATGCGATTGGGCCGCGATCTCGCTAAAAAACCCATACAGCTACGATCCGAACCGTCTACCATTTGTGTATTGCTTTGTAATGATAATTACAATTTTTCTTTTAGTGTATCACTAAGTAACACGCATCAGACAGTGGTAGGGGGGGGTAAAATGCCAGCGTCCCCACAAAATTATCCCCGAACTGTTTTATATACGTTACTAACACAAGTTTACTTAATTTTATGCAAACCATTACGTCATTATGCAAGCGTACAAAGAAAACTGAAGGGACTTGTTTTAAGCAATAATGTAAACACGCAATACCATCATTCCAAGCACACTAATAATGTCCTAGGACAGATCTAAGTAATTTCTTAAGCGATACAAGTGGTAGTTTTTTTGTTGTGTTCTTGTATCACGGTTCGGCCGTATTCCACTTAATTTACCACGTAGCAAGTTAGTTAGTCCATGCTACGGGGGGACGGTCTGAATTGGATTTGAAACCCGGTTAGTGGTGTGCAGGCCCCTTCTTTTTATTATGTACCAGATATGATGAGTTTATGTTGTAATGTACCAGATATCATGAGCATTACCACTACTACTACTCTCGTGCAGTCTCCCTTTCCTTCTCCCGATGAACCGGAAGAGTCACTCTTCCCGGTGAACTGGAAGAGAGACATTCTCAACAACTACTATTAATTCCCACCATCCTCTGTAAATCGGAATCGCTTTTCACTACAATATTTCAACACCGAGAAATTGTGTGGTTATCTTACAACACCCTTACCACCCAAACCTATCATTTCTAACAGACCCAGGAGATGTGGGTTGTATAATTGTGGACTAGAACCGTAAGTGCACCCGGCAACTGACCACTATCCTCTTGTTCAGTATCAAGTGCGTTACCGTAACCGGCCTTGGGTTAGTTTGTTAAGAGTAAAAGTAAAAAGGCCAGCGCAAACAGTCATTTCCACTTGCCAAGACGAAGAGAAACACGAGTAACGATTTCATCCATTCTATTCAACGGTAACGGTGCGTTATCGATAATTTTAATTGCTTCTGTTGATTCGTTTCATTCGCAGTCTTCCAATTATGTTTTTTGTAGCTATTATTTACTGTTGTGTTCGTATATTATAAAAATATAAAATAGAACACTGAATGGAAAGTGTTAAAAAAAAACTCCCCAGCTCAAAAGCTACATTTTATATGTTAGAATTTATTTTAAGTTAATTATCTTATAGCGCGTTATGTTGTGCGTAAAAATGATTTTAATAAAATATTTTCTGTTCGCAACAATCTGTATTATGTTTATGGTTATTTTCTGTTTCATTTAATCCCCACTACTCGCGCTTCGTAATTAAAAGACATCGCTTTGAAGGTTATTATCATTATTAGGTTGAATCTGCTCACCTCTTAATAGTAATTGTGAATTCGGTTTTAAATAGGGGAATATGAAGTGTGTGGATCGGGAAAGCAATTCGTATGCGTTTTACATCATGAAATTAACAGTTTGTTCATATCACATACATCGTTCGACCATTTAAAGACTAATAGTGGGTCTCACACACATTAAGGAAGAAATGTGAGAAGGCTAATATGTGCATTCTATCGAAATGCTGGTAAAATCTAAACGTATATCTCTACATGTAAATAAACGAATGTATTGGTAGAGAAACACTCCACTGCGGAACAAAATCCATACGAAATGTAAAAGAAAGGAAAACTTTACAGCAAGAAGAAAAAAAAAGGAAAGGAAAGGAGCAGTTTTAGTTTAACATTCACTAGCAAATGATCGACGATAGACTTAACACAGTACGGACACGGCACGGATCCGTGGGTAGGTGAACAACATTAAACTAACATTTACCTAACCCAGCATCTTAACATAATTGTCCGAATGCGATTAGTACCATTGGGGACGTAAAAATATTGTGCATTTGATGGAAACGATCCAAATTTGAGCATCGGAAACTCTCTACTAAACATTCTACATAGAATCCCTTTCTAACGCATCGATTAATCGCTTAACTTAAATCGAAGATGTATCGAAACACATTTGCATTAGTGGGTGACAAAAAGGCACCGCCAGAGTGGTAGAAATTAAACAATAAATAAAAAAAAAAAACACACACACACAAGAAACCAATATCAGTAGCTAGCAAACAACGAGGTTACACGAATTTCGAGCGTGAATTTTCCCAATCCCTTCAAATCGATTCCTTACGCCTCAGATAGCGAACCGTGGAAAGGAGATCGCTTGAAGCTATTTTGTGTTAACTGAAATCTTTTTATTGTCGCTACATTTGTACTTTCTCTGCAGCTCTTTCCG
>AXCM01009119.1:0-10897 GCA_000473375.1 Anopheles culicifacies | reverse complement strand
GTCTACCAGTGCCCGTAAGATGTACTGAGATGTTCTAGAATATTGTGAAGACGATTTGATTCGATCATAACTCTTCCTCCGCTACGGACCGAGGGAGTCGGTTTTTATCTGCCATTTTGTGTGTTCGCACAAGCACCGTCCTTGAGTGGCCGGTGATGGATGAATAGATTGTGCGCGCGGACAAATGTCAACCGGAAATGCTTCCCCAAAACAGCTGGCGGGGAGAAAATGGGAACGTCGCGCGATCGATCGTCGCAGAAAGGAGAGAATAAAATTTTATTGCATATTTTTATTGTCATTCCTTTTCGTTTTCCAGCGCTCTCTTGGGTCTTGGGCGCTGGATGGTGTTCTGTCCAGCAGAAGTGACGTATTTTGGCATTTGCCGTACCGTCCGGAGTCCGGTGCCGGATTTCGGATCCCTTTTTTTTCTGCGGGTGAGTGTATGTGTGACGAAAGGTTTTCATGTCCCGCATGTAGTAAGCTGGCAGGGAGATAAGTTGTTTTTCGATCAATTCAATTGCTCGCCAGAAACATGGAAAGGGCGGCACCGGCACCAACAAAGAAAGACTTTTGCTCTCGTTGTTCAATGGTCGGACTGGTCCTACCACTTTTGCTGTCGATAGAATGCTGATAAAAGAACCATCAAATGTCCCGAAAAGGAAAAGGAAACACGAACTGAACCATGATTGCTGTTTTTCCCATTTACTTTTTCCTTTTATTTGGGTGGGCGTGGGAAGTTAAATCAAGAACGGGAGTTTTATTACCTTTCGAGTAGCATCGTTGTGAGGCCATCTTATCCCCTTTTCTGCATTGATGTCCTTTTCGGACTGTAGAGCGCCTGCGACATCACAACAAGTGATGAATTTTCTTATTTTAATTGAATGTATGTCCTGCAAAACTGCCACTTTTCCCGGGGTGCTGATCTTTAAACTTCCAAAGACCGTTTATTCCGCAAGAAGAGGCAAATTTATTGCTATTGCTTTTAGTGCTGGTGAGAGCAAAACGTGGGGAGTGTAAAAAAATTCTATCGGATGAATGTGATCAACGTGTGATGATACCATGCCGCATGCATTAGTGTGTTATGGGTGGGACAGTTTGATTTTATTCCCCGTTGGGAGAAATTTTGTGCATTTGTTTTATCGTTATCGAATTTTCATCAATCACCCAGAGCACCGGTGTACTGGTTGATAATGTGATTGGGATAAGGTGATGGCGAACTGGTTCCATGCTTTCTTGAGACGCTTTGGTCCCGTTTAATTTTGCTAATGTTTATTTTATTCTTAATGGTTTCAACGCTCTTTCTTACGTTTTTATTTTATTTGTTATTCATAAGTTGTGGTCGCTTGCTTTCCGATATAAGTTTTAATCGCTATATTCGCTACCGGCAAACAGATTATGGGCTGCCGGAAGAGAGCAAATTATTTTCATTTTTAATTACTATATCGAGAAATGGTTCCCATTGCCCGAACCGTTAGACAGAACAAACGCGTTAAGTAGGACCCCCTTACCACGACCGAAGAAGAAAGCCTTTTTCCCGTAGAGCCGTAGATGGAAAAGTTTTTCCGCCCCGATAGAGGAAGCTTAGTCGCATAAATTCTGCGCTTTACCAGACACCATCTTTAGCTCTAAACTCCGCCCCGGACAAAAGTAGTGCCCGGGTGGCAAGGAACCACACAACACTGGTAGTTACTAGTAAACAAGCTGGCATAACTTCGATCGTTACTTTTAACATTTAAACTCCAGCTCTAAGCGGGCTTGATGGTGAAGGAACGCAATGATGGTGATAGAAAAGGATGGCGAGGAGGCATAGTGGTCGTAAAAATTGAACTTCTGTCCATGTTTTTTGGGCACCGTTTTGCTGGGTGCGCTTGTTCGTTGTTATTATTATTGTTATCATTATCGCCATCTTTGCGTGCTTTTAAGAATGAAAGACGTAACAGCACATTCGAGCGCGCTGGAACGCGGAAAGGGAATGGAGCTCCTGGGTGGAAAATATTGCTTCACAACCGCGCATTTAAATTGTCTTAAAAGCTTTTAAAACAGATATCCACCCGAAACCGTTGGTATGGTAGCGAAGAAGAGCATCAGGCTTAACTTTAAGGGGATTTCCAGTCTTTTCCGCATCCATTCGAGAGTCAGTTGAGTAAATGTTTGCGATGCAATTGGCTTAAAAACTGGAAGGCGGTGCGTTTCGATGGCTTCTTTTTATCGTGGAAAAACCAAACCACATAATACAATCCGGCACTTTGTTAAAATGGTTCCCCGCCCTTACATGCAAACAGGATGGCGCATTTATTTATTTTTCAATTACACCACACTCCACACAACACGCAGCAGTGGAATTGTTTTACGTTCAATTATTCACCACTGAGCTGCTGGAATCGAATTTGCCTGTCGGGGGTTTCGATTGGTTTTTCAGGAAGCATGGTGCGCACCGGCGGAACATTTTTGAAGACTGCTGCTTGGTTTGGTGAGAGCCAAGGGCTTACACCCACGCGGTTTGAATGAATTTTTGACCGGAGCTGTGCTATCCATTTGAAGATGGAATTTCCCAGTTCACATTTCTCGTCCAAAAACTTCCAATGCGTTCAATAAGAGGATGGAACTGAAAAAGGAGTCCGCTTACTGTGGGAGCTTAAAACGGATATCCGGATCACAAAAAGGTCGAATTTCCAAATTTAAAATGATGCCTTGCCACTTGCGCGTGGGTATTCCTTTTACGTTAGAGGATTTTCGGGAAAGCTTTCCCATAGACAAGTTGGTAAATATTTGACAGACGCTGAAGCGGCAACATTAGAACACGCTCTACAGAAATAATACAATTTAAAGAATCTTAAAATTAGGGTTTTTTTTATTCTACTTGTACAGGATGTTATTTTTAATAGGCGTCTTTATTGTTTTAACAAATGGTATTTGCGAACAAATATTATTTGTTCAATTTTTATAATTGCTTAATTGTCAAATACACTTTAAGTATGCTGTAGAAAGGCTCTGGAAAGTATATTGTCGGTGTAACCATTTCTCCGAAGATGGGGACTGATTATATCTAACTTCATTGTACTAGTCTCGTCATGGTATAAGAAAGATGCTTTAAATTAATATAAAAATTACTTCATTATACAAACACTTAATAATCCACTGAATAACAGGATCATTATTATTATATGCGCCCTAGACGTTTCTTTAGGCAATTAAATCTATTCTACTTTATTTTTGAAAACGTTTTCAGCTTCTTTCCTTAAAGACTTCCACTAAAGATTTACTGACCTGTTTCCTTGCTGCGAGCAAGCACCATCGTCCAGATTTGATCATAATCAATCAATTTAATCCACCCCATTTTAATATGCTGCCGGAAAGTTCTTTCCATCGTGTAAACAAATGGCAAGTAAAATTCTCACTCAAGCTTGTTTCATTATTCATTAACCCTTCTTAGCAATTCGAGTAAGCCACCCTGTGCGCTCAGAATGTGCGGCAAAAGTACATGATAATTTATACAGAAATCATTTCATTTGTTGTACCATTCGCAGCTTGTGCGAACTTGTTAGACCTGAGTACATACGTATGTATTGCAAAGTATCGTTAACAATTCGCTAACTCGCTTCCAATGGTGGTGGCGGTTTAAACAGTTGATTTTAAATATTTATGGGAATAAAAAGGAGCAAACAGGGAAAATTTCCGGGTCGACATGTGTCTGTTTTCCCTTTCAATAACGCGCTAAACCTATATTCACTCGACGATGGGTTGAGAAGCGAGCAACACGCGAAGAAACACTTGCTCCTTGTGTTGCTCATCGTGATACACTTCATTTCGCACTCGGAAGAAAAACTGGGTGACACACTAAGAATCCAGAGGATGGCCGGGAAGTAAATTTCTGTTACAGCTTACGCACACGTTTCCTCACACTTTGCAAGAGGCTTGCGTTTTCCCTTCCAGTTTGTTGACCGTTAAGCGAGAGCCCATTTATAATTCATATTTGAAAATCAATTGTTCGCCACTTGCCTACTGCTTTGGGGCCCCTTACAGCGCAACCTCCTCGGGTGATGATGGAATTTTCCACACTAACGTTTGTTCTGTCGCGAATGGAAAGTGGTATTAAGTGAAAATCGACCACGATTTTCCCGTGCTTCGGTTTCATCCTTTTAACAGCTTGAGAAGCCACGCGTCTGTGGGAGCATTGGCGATACACAACGACACAATAACATCTCTTTTCGGCAAAGAACAGATTTCTTTTCGACCCCGCCCCCCCGGGGCCACGGCAGGCTGTATTTTGCTTTTTATTTCTCAAGTCAGCTGAGAAGCTTTAGAAAGGACCAAACAACAATGGCAACTGTCCTGCATCATTGATGAGTGATTTTCAATGATTTCCTTCAACTCCGTACGTGGTAAAACATCGACCGGTAGCTCAGCCTCATGAATCATTCATCGGCACGGGTCCGTGACTCCATCGGAAGCCGGTACCACCACGCCTTTCAGCTGACCTAATCACACCTGACTCCACGCCGGCCTACGTTGGAAAAGCGCGCCCAGGAACGCCAGCTGACAGCGGACAGCGTTTCGCAATCTATCCTCGAGACAGGACAGGCTTACCGGGACTTGATCCCTTCAGCATCCATCAACTCCTGTGGATGGAGTAGTACGGGAACCTCCCCGTCGGCAAGGAGAGGTTCTATTCCATTGTCATCATCCCACTGTCAGTGTGGGTTTTTCGTGGAGGGGTTTACCGGGAAAAGCTTGCTTTCTTGCCATCGTTCCCACGCATAATTGGATAATTTTCACCCGACCCGGGGGAAGGCCACGAACGGGAGAGACACCTTTCGCTACAAATGTGAGGCAACGAGTGAGGTGTCACAGGCAAGCGGGCGCTTTTTTCGTTGTTAGTTGTGCGAAGTGGCTATGCCTACCAATAAATGAGACTAATTATGATTGAGCCGGATTGTCGGACGGGTTTTTCGGTAAAATGCAAATGAAAGGACGAGATGACCTACCCGTGTGTCAATTTGTGCCATTAGCCGATGTGATGCGGTAGTGTGCTTACGGACACACACAGCCGTTGGCTCCATTACAATCCCCCGGGGATTCGTATTTTAGTTTGCTTTGTTATAAGTCGCTTTTAATTATACAAGCACTTAAATTTCTCAGGCCTGCAACATTGTATCTGTTTTGTTAGGATTTCGAATAACAATGTATTTTATCGATGCTTTGTTTTACTGTTTAAGAACATATAATAACCTTCTTGTAGGTAAGACATCTTAAGCGCCCCTGTGGCCGAGGACATAGCGGCGTTGGTCTTCAGTATTGCAGGATCGAGGTTCGTATCCCGTTCGAAGCGTTCCTGAGTATGTATTAAGTGCTTTTGACTATCCCGTTACGGGTAAATTCTAGTCTCAGAATCCAGACTTCTCGAAGTTGTCGAGCTATATGAAGGTGTTGAGGTTGACGTGATGGCCACAGACGATCCCTCTATTGATCAATTTCATTAAATTTCTAAGATCTCTTGAAAGTCTGCTAGTGCCGATGTTCTTGGACACTCGCGCAGCTATGTCTTCCTACTCTGTTGTACTTCAAGGAAACTCCCAGAAGTCAGCCTCTGAGATGGATCTGAAGACAATCGTGTCAAGACACACCTGTTCGTGCGTACAATATCTTAATGATTGTAGTCATTCCGCAATAAAAGGAGATGCGGTAACTATAGGCGCTACGAAATATTTCAAATCAATTTAAATTACCATCACGTATACTTAATCGCGAGTAGTAAGAACTTCCTCCGCCCTCTAATAATCTCCATTCCATTTTGTAAACGCAACCTTTTGCATCCTGTGTGTACCTCAGTTATAAAATTAATAAATTGTTTTTCCTTATTTTGATTGATGTGTGGCACGATGTGGTGCCTCTACCGCCTTCGCGTTCAATCCCCGTCTATCAACGGCACGTCATCACTCACGTACACCACCCACCCACCCACGGTCATGAAAGGTGGTTTCGGTTTTCATTTTATCAGTGAGCTATTTTTCAAAAATTGCACATAAATCATCTGCTTTCTTCACCTGGTGCCACCTTCGGAAACGGTCAGGTGTGTCTTACCGCTGGTAGAATACGATCCATGTAACGAATCAATTTACTACGTGATTGATTGGTGAGCGAGAGTTGGAGGAGGAGGAGGGCTCGTAAAATTATTAATTACTAGCTGCGTTTCGGGGTACTCTGGGTGGTCGTAAACAGAGCGGTATGTTTATCCGTACCACCCGCTGATGAGATGCACAACGAGGCTTTAAAATGCAAATGGCCATAAATTATTTTCCCGGGAACGTTGGCGTTTGCTTCCATTCGTTGGCAGTTTGGTGAAAGAGTGCTGAGTGCGTTCGGTTAGGAATTTCATTGATTTTTTATAGTAAATCATATCACCCAAATGTGTACGGCAACCGGCAAATGTGGGGCCAGGTTCGTTTGAATATTGAACGGAAATTGGTTTGTTTATGAAGGCTTCCCCAGGTGGAACGATGTATTGACTTTGCTTTGCAGGATTGATCGTTCTGTTCGTTTGGGTCATGTCCAAACAGTTCCCAATTCTGCCACATCTTCGATGGATGTTTGCTAAACTGCAATGATTAATCAGCTCGTTGACAGTGGAAAGCAACAGACACGAACAATATTTACTTTCCAGAAAATGTGCCCCTAGTTAGTAGCACGTGGCCCGCTTGTTTGATGCTACCTGGAACGCACTTGATTTTTATTTTTCCAAACAACCAAATACCGATTCCGTGGAACGATTTATTTGCAGACATCTCTTCTGGCACAGTGGCTTTTATGTTTTCCGTGGAGTTTTTTTTTGGGTCGTGTCTAAATTGATCGTTCTCCGTGGGTTTCCGCAAACAGACACAACCCGGCAGGGGGGTTTTCGATGTTGCTTTTTGCCCGTAAAACAATCGGTAAATTAATTGCCGCTTCTTTGCGATTCTGACGGGCATGCGAGCGGTATGAAGGGCCGGAATTTTTCCCGAGAACATCTCAACGGAATTTGATTCCAGATCAGAACGTTCCGGTGTTTTTTTTTTTCGTTTTTATTGTGTTGGAGTGTTCGGAAAGTAGTTGCGAGAAAAATATACCCCTATTAGTACTGATAGGTAAAGGTTCGTTTGCTATTATTATTTGCCAAGCAAACAGCACGGAGACAGTTGCTGGAAGCGAGATATTTTTCCGCATAAAAGATAGCTCCCG
Organism: Anopheles culicifacies; assembly: GCA_000473375.1. Classification (NCBI taxonomy): domain Eukaryota; kingdom Metazoa; phylum Arthropoda; class Insecta; order Diptera; family Culicidae; genus Anopheles; species Anopheles culicifacies. The sequence goes on along the minus strand of AXCM01009119.1, from coordinate 3,682 downwards.
TGTTTCCGTGGGGTGAATTTCCGGGAAGAGAAAACGATTCGAATGCGTCGAATTCTTTGGCGGATCACATTCACGCCCTTCCGATAATGCACAATAATAATGGCCAATAAAAATATCCCCTAAGATATTTTATTCTGTTCGGAACGGTAAAGGAATTATTGATTCGTAGTTTTAAAAGGTCCCCGGGAGGGGTTTCTTCGGTACGTATTGCGTATTAATCTCACTAGCTAGAATATTAGCTCAGAGCTAAAGGTGGTAAGCAATTTTATTAGATATCGAATGTTCCCTTCTGATCATCTAATTATTCGCATCGGTCCAGCTGATGGTAAATCTTCTTAAAGTATTGAGGTTCTTAATCCTGCTTGAAAATCTCGTCCATCATATATTCTATTTTTATTATGTACTATAATAAAGGGGGATGATGGGAAATACTGATTTAAAAATATATCACAAAATAATCCCTTTGTCTTTAATCACAGGTCATAAAATTATTGAGCTTAACTTTAGGTAATTTTATTGGCCTGTGGAATTAAAAATATTACATAAAAAGGCCAAGTATTTTACTTTTTTAAATTTTTGGATAGTACAATAGCTTTTTCTTATTAAAAATGATTTTGAAAACATTTAAAATTGCATATCTTCTCAATCGTTTTCTGTTTCGCATACATTTGTCACTCCTTTTTCCTATTTCTTTCAGAAACCTTTTTGGATGCATGTGATGTGTTCATTTTATTGGATCTTTTATTACTTTTTACCTTTTTATTTCCAATAGGCTGCTGCTGGGAAGGGCTTAGAAGCTAGTAAAGATCAATCTTGGGATGAATTTTTACAACGCCACAGTTTCGCAGCTTCCAATGTGCGATTGGGGAAAAGATTTAGAAGGCATTTGACATTTTCGGTTCTGATTTAATGTGCCACCAGCAGTTTAGGGGAGGCACCGAACAGGGCGTACCACCATTATTTAAAGCCGGATCGGATCGGAAACGATCGATAAATCACAGCGCTGTCCTGAATTTACGACGATACATCCCCGGGACAATTAGAAGCGATGGTGCCGTTTTTCGCGAAAATCCGCTCGTAAAAATTTGCAAATTTTAATGGCTTTTCCTTTCTGCCACTCGGCACCCAACACCACAGCAAGCGGCAGCAATCGTCGTATCGAATCGAAGCTGCTAACAATGGATAATCTTTCGTAAAGGTTTTCGGCTATTGACAATAACACAGGGCAGTTGGGCGGTTCCCCAACTGCCGCAGCTGCCGTTTGACGAGCGAAACGGAAACTTTTTCGGAAATTGAATCCAAAGTGGCTAATTATCTGTGTATGCCGACGCGATAGGGATAATTACCGGGGTGTGTACGCGTTGAGCCAGAGCCCGCTTTATTTATGCCTGGTGCCTGATGTGTTTCTTTTTACCGTGGTCAGTGCGTGTCCATCTGTCTCGGAAACGCGGTAGGGGTTTCGGACACCAATTTGTTGCTTAATTTGTATGCACAAAACTAACCAGCCAGTAGGTCAAAACCCAAAAATTGTAAACTAAGCCCTGCTTGCTCTGCCCTCTCGTCCACTCGGGGTTCTTTGTGTTGGCAAAGGGCGATTCAAGGAGGCAAAGCTTACTGTGGAAGGGTATGGATCTAGCATCTGACATTTTAGACCGAATGGATCCACCTTAAATTAAGGGCAAAAGTTGCTTACCTTCTTTGTTTGAATGCTTTTATATGTTGTTCGATACCCAATTTTCGTTTACTCTTTTATTTTCTCATTTTTTGTTACTTTTATTTGTTTGTTTGATTTGAGTTGTTTTTCTTTTATTTGATTTAAGTTGTTTTGGTTTTTTTTATGTACGTTCGTATTATTGTTACAATTTTATAAAGTACTAATTTCTAAATTAAAAATACATTTTAAACAAAATGCACAGACCCCTTTTGAAAGTAAACAAAAACCAAGTGGACGGTAACAGAACGCAAACTTTCGTTTGAATTTTTTTCTAACGTAGAGAAAGAAACACATTGTACACGATGGCCCCTAACCGGCCTATCACAAACTAGTGTGTTGCATCTATGGCAGTGCGTACCGATCGCCTCCCAACGCTTAGTAATCCTCACCCTCACTGCAGAGATGTAAGCATAAATGTGTACCGGTTAAGGGCAGCAATAGTGTGCGATTAAACAAAGGGAAGGTAACAAAAAAAAACACAAACCTTTCCCCCCCAGACCGAGAAGAACATAACACACGCACAAAGCGTGATCCCGACGCAACCGACGAAACAAAGACCATCCCGGTTTTGGAGACCATCATCATCACCACCACCCCCCGTTTTCGCTCCATCCCTCTTGCAGTCAACAATATCCCACCAAACGTGGAAACAAAGAAAAACGCACCACATACAATAGTGGTGTAGCGGGCGATATTTGTGTTTTATGTAAATTTTCGGTCGCGGTTGCGTGTTTGCAGTGTTTGTGGATGGGTGCGTGTCCATCCCTTTTGCCTGTGTCTGTTTTGGGCGGTTTTAGTTCGGTTTAATGCTGGTTTGTTTAGTGATTTGGTTGTGTGTTTTTTTCCTACACTCTTCTCCACTTCTCCATTCGATTCCACCCTTCTACTTGTGCCGTCATCCAATCGGCAGCAATCTCTAGGGCCGTGGCGCCTCTTCCCAAATAGAACCATTCTTTGTTTCCCAGTTCCTCGGTGTTTTACTTCTTTCTTGTTCCGCTCGCTTTCTAGCGCCCCCGATCGTTGCAGATAATAATGCCCAACGCATAATGATGCCCCGGAACGGTGAACGCGATGGCGCACCGTGTACATGGCGCTCGGACACTAATTAATTTAAACGAGCCAGTAGCATGAAACCGTATTATGTAGCGTAATATGTCGAATTGAATGCTTCCGGCTTTAATGTGTGTATCATTGTGAAAAATGATGCCCGGTTTGCATCTCTCACTACTTGCCTTGGTGTGCTCGTATCGGTGTTCGGTAGAAAGACCGGCCTGGTTATTCTTTTGGTTTGATTAGATGCACGCAACGATTCGATACAACATGTAAATGATGTATTTTGTTCTTTGCGCTTATGCTCTATCTGTTGTCCAAACTGTTAAACATAAGGCTTGTTTTGAAATTGAACATAATAAAACAATTTTTTCTCCTTCCAAAAATTATTTTTCTATCATACTCACTTTTGTTCCTCTTTTCAGACTCTCGTTTCAAGCCGTTTCATGTTTTTTTTTTTGTCTCTCCTTAACTCCTCGTGTCCATCACGCGCTTAGATAATCTGTGGCACGTCAAGAGCTTCACACTGCGTTTGAAGTATAATTTTAAAACAATTTATTCGTCGATTCACTACGCCGCATAAAAGCAACCTCTCGAAAAGCCCCCCCGTTTTTTTTTTTCCTTCGCACACCTTTCACTCCTTCTATTCGCCTAAATGCGCTATTACTTGTGATTCTTTTGGCCTTTTTTCTCATCATCAATCATCAGTCGGCGTCCAAAATGTGACCACTGGAATGGTTATGCGGGTTTACTAGCAAACATTAAGCAAAAAAAAAAAAAACAAAACGAGCTTAAAGAGTTACAGCCTAGCAGCGATGCAAAGTGAAAGAGTGCAAAATAAGAAGTCAAACCCTCGGACCTTTGGTGAAGGTACGGTACAAGAAATAGCGCTAATCTAGTTTTAATGAAATCATCTGG